>BQNB010012131.1:0-79851 GCA_026074375.1 Tanacetum coccineum
ACTATTGTAGATTGAAGAACGGTGCAGAGGAAAGCCTCTAAGTACTATATACCCAACATCAAAAGTATAATTAGTACAACACCTCTTAAAATTATCCACATCGACTTCTGCGTGTGACACTGAGTACTACAATGTAACTCCTTTAAGTGATAGCTAACTAGGTCTGCAACCAACCACCCCTGACTTCTGGTAACTTGATAATTCAAGTCTTAATCATATTGCTTTTATGCTCAAGCAAGTCATCAATCGATAGATTGGGTTTAAAGAAAAGGGGTAGCAAATAGAAGGAAGTCTCGATGATGAAATAAGTAGACCCCTTCGTGAAATCCGACTTCAATCGCAAATAAGGGATACCAAATCCACTTCATAATCACTTGTCATCGTAATTCGAATCTCTAGCCGTTTGTCATTTATTGAATCTTTTCAGAATCGTTTTAGTATTATGTATCATGTTTGTTGTGTTGTTGTTCAAAAAATGTCGTTAAACTAGACAAATGTTGTGTTTGAATGTCGTCAACGGATAAACATTGTCTAATCTAAACTTGACGTGAAAGTATCTTTGTCCCAGCTTAATCATCGTATCCGTACTAATCCAATACACACCATTTGGCCCAGTCTCTTTGCATTACCCAAATGTTATAATCCCACCAGCCCATAAAATATTGTCTATTCGAATGAGGCCCAACATCCAGCCAAATCCATTTATATTAGGGATATACCACCACAAACAATCCCTAATTTTCTCAAATCTTTTGACAAGACTTGACGAGGTTCTTGGGTTCAAGATCATTATATGGTCTCGGGTAGATTCTATCTTTCGTCCTTGTGTCAACGAAACAAAGATTGAATCTAACATAATTGTTAGTTCTTTCTTTAAGTTCGAAAAGTAAAAGAGAGGTTGACCTCATAGATCGATGATGAGATTAATTTGTGTGTTTTGTTCTTTGAAAAGACTTAGATTCTATTGATTATACACACAAAGAAATCTGAGATCTTGTAAATTGTATTTATGTTTCGAGTCGTGAAGTGAGATGAGGGAGATGTGGATGTAGGTGATGGATTTGTTGTAAAGAAAGTGTGATGATGGGTTAAGGATGTTGATGATGCTGGATTTGCTGTGTAAATGTGACGAAGGGATTTATAGTTTAGGATTAGAAGTTGTGGATTTATTGGATTTGATTTTGATGATTGTGGCGATGAGTAGTCTGTGGTGATGTTGTTTTTGTTGTTGTGGTCTTATTGTTGTGGATTGGAATGAGTCTGTTTCTTCATTACTGCTTGGACTCTCTGAGTTGACCGGGCCAACTCGGTAAATACCGAGTTGACTTGGGTAGGATCTTGGTATACCAAATCGCAACCAATCACAACACAAAATGCAAGTTGTCATTTCTAGCAAAACGCAATGGTCAACTAGACAAAACGCAACCTGTTGTTATAGTCAAAACGCAATGACTTGACAAAATTTTGGCAGCATTTCTTTTCACAAAAATCATAAAAATGTCTTCATGTAAGTCAAAACGCAGGCTGATCTTGACAAAACGCAAGAGACCAAAACGCAATCTGTACTTTTTGTCCTTTTTATACTTTTCTTAAAAACAGATCTGGTTTTTCTACAACAAAACGCAACCAAGAAAGTAACATAAACCCAGATCTGCTGCTTGACTTTTAAGCACAAAGTATGGAACCAGGAGCATAAACAACAACAACAATAAAACATATACCATCCATGTTATTGATATTTTTACAATAAAAAAATAAACCGTGATGAACAGTAACATCGTGAACATTGATGAACAGTACCATGAACAGTAACAAACAAACAAATGATACAACACACCCTTGCAGCTCTGATGCCAATTGTAGACATTAAATGACATATGAACAAGGGATTAAAACAAGATCTGGAGGTTGTGTATAATGAAAAAGATGTAAAGCCATATTATTTGAGTTTAAGGTGAAAAGAGATGGGAAGAGTGTGTGTGATGAGAGAAAACACACACACTTACACACTTTACAAATGTGAGTTTCACCCCTCCATGGAAGTATAGAGGGGGTATTTATAGTCCTAGTGACATACAACTATCATACTTAGTCATTATTAGTCCCTATATGTCACACTATAAATGAACTAATGTAATTCCGGATATGTCACCATATTTTAAGGCTAACATTATGATGTCTCATACTATGTTATTCCTCATGGACGTTCACTCACTAAACTTACCTAAGAAAACCTTGTCCCTGAAGTGATTGCTCCAAACAAGCCTGATATACCTCTCACTAAAGGGACTCATGAGCAAAATGATCAGAATAAACAAATCACCACCCAACCCACTGAAGGACCATCAAGAAACAATACTGAAATATGAGTATTTATCAATGAATCTTCAGTCTTTGATGTCCCTTAGTCTTATATATCTAATCAAGCCTCTATAAGTTTGTGGAGTCTGATATAACTCCTTAGATCGTTGTAAGCTCAGGTTGTTTAGACCTTATATCTAGGATAAATAACATTGAACATAAACATATGCATAGCAGAAATAGCACAAGAACAATGTTACTCTAACAAGGTTTTCATCATTATCTTCCATGATACATGACTACTACAAGCACCAATTCTACACGATCAACTGTAGAACGGTTACCTAATCTAACAGGATCAATGAAACATTGATCTTGAGGCTAAAACACAAACAACCTAGGCGTCTACATTAAGACTTAACGCTTAGAACACACACACACATTTTCTGATGTTCACATCTTGACACATACAGAAAAGTACACGCCTATGTCTCTTTATATATTAGAGACATTAGGTTTTACAAAAGATAAGAACAAATAATATCTTCCTAACATTTAATATTATCTTCTATATCTTTTATCTTCTTAAGAATATCTTCTGGAATCTTTATCTTTTGTAGAATTCCATCTACATGACTTAGACCCTTCTTGTTTCATTGTTTTGTCTTATCAACTCAAATATAATTCCCAACAATCTTCCCCTAGTTGATAATGACAAAACCAAAATAAGCACAAACTTCCCCTGTAGTTAATATATATGAATGAAACACAAACTTCCCCTTAAGCCATGCAATACCACCAAGGGATCTGTTAGTTGCAATTCTTCTTTGTAAATCTTCTTCTCCTTTTTGTCATAATCAAATAGGAGACTAAAGTATGCAACTTTGATTTCGACAACCACAAACCACTATCACGCTTCTAATCCAGCATTCCAATGACTCAAATTACCCTCCATGACGCGCCTTAAGATAAATGAACTTGAGCAGTAGACACTTAAACTAGCAGTAGTAATAATGACTTATGTAACAACCGGCAATTTTTGGAATTTGAAATGACTATTTTACCTTTTGACTTTTCGGGTCCGACTTGACTTTTTGACTTTTGATCTTTTATTGTCACCTAAAAACGATTACCGCGTAACCGGTAATTTTTCGGAACATATTTAAATAATAAATCATATTTATTATTACATATCTCTCATGTGCAAATTTATTTTTAACTTATTTGACTTGAAAACGAGAAGATATATGTTATTCCTAAGTTGACTTATCAAAAACGACCCGCTAAATCACATTTTCACGACTCAGACTCTAAACCAATTTGATGTAAAACGACATTCCAGACAACATTTTAGTTTTGCCCGAGATCCGAAAACGAGCAGAAAATGACTAAAATACACTCGCAAAATTTTAGAAGCGAAAACAATGCGTACCGACACTAAAATAATTAAATTATATTTAATTATCACTTTTTATTAAATAAAAAAATTTAATAAATTATTTATCATTTTATTCATAAATGTTTGTTAAAAACGTAAATATTCAAGTTAAAGTTCATTTTACGGACAAAGTTTATCAGTGATACACAAATAAATAATAAACATTTTAAATAAATGTCTAAAATGTTTATGAATACTAATCATGTGAATACCCACATTTCGTGGAAAAATTATTTGGAATGCAATGGCGCAACTTTCGTATTTTGAATAATCCGTTAACAAGCCCAAAGGAGTCCCGAACCGTTATTTAACAAAAGTTACATTTTAGTCCATGTGGTAATATTTACACCATTTCCCCTCAAGTATCATACAATTTACACATTTTTAAAGTTTCCAATATAAATAGAAAATGGATTAGGGTTTCATTCAGTTTGCGTCATAACCCTAGCCCCCATTTTCTTCCTCCCTATATCCGGCCACCTCCAGCCAACTTTCGGCCACCACCAGCCGACCCTATCCGAACGCCAACCACCCTCACTGCCACCATAAACATCATCGCCACTCCTCCATCACCATCGTCACCTCCTATCACCACGCCACACCACCATAGCCATGAACCACCATCACCCCATCACATCACCACCTACGCACCATCATAATCCCCACCACCGACGCCACCCTCACCACCATTAACCTCATCGTCACCAGCCTTAGGGTGTGTTGGGTTGAAGACACGACCCACAAGGGTGTGTTGTGTTGCATTCACGACCCAAAGGGGTGCGTTTGGTTTTCATATCGGCATCTAGGGTGCGTTTGGTTGTTAGAAAGTGCACCAATGGTGCGTTTGGTTTTACAAACACAACATAGGGTGCATTTGGTTTAACCGAAATACCACAAGGGTGCGTTTGGTTTTGATAAACACAACAAGGGTGCGTTTGGTTTGACAGTTTCACAATAAGGGTGTGTTTGGGTTACAGAAACATCAAAAGGGTGCGTTTGGGTTAGCAGAAAATCGAATAGGGTGCATTTGGGTTAGCAGAAAATCGAATGGGGTGTGTTTGGGTTAGCAGAAAACACCGAAGATGCGTGTTTAGTTCGTTGTTTTACAGCAAGGGTGCATTTGGTTTATATAAATCGACTAATAAATATATCGTAAGATTTTATACATATAAAACCGGATCTAATAGTGGTTTAATGGTTAAATAAATGTGTTGTTTATTATTTTGTTTAGTTTTGATATATATTGAAACACGCGTATTTGCAACACGGATTGATTAAGGTGGGAAAAGCATTGAGTTTTGTAAAAATGGGAAACGTCTTACAAACGAATAGACCATACCGAAATTTCTATAAATCTCTATACTTAGTATGTTTCGTGTAAAACTTTTATTATCTTGAAAACCCGATAAACAGGATTAAATTATATAGTTTTAAGATTATTAAAATGTAAATTATACAATAACCCGGTAAATAAACGAAAACCACACTTTTGTAAATGAGACATCTAGTTTAACTAAGACCCGTCAAGGAAACGAAATACTAAATTATAAAATATTATTTATAATTCCCGATTAATAGACAAAGTAAAAACTTTAAAACGTGTGTTTACTTTTATACAAAAACTGTTATTAATTAAGTTGGTGATCTTCCGAACACGTGTCGAAATGTGCTGTTTTAATTATTTTTCTCATGTCTCTTATATAATACTTTCCCTATATATAATACGTGCCGTGTATTATATACATTTTGAATTATTCTTTCGGTTGTTTGCCTTTGTTATATAATTCACGATATGAATTATATACTTGTTCAATTTTTCATATGTAATATATACGGAATATATTACACACTTTGCATTTACTTTTGATTTATATTATTTAACCAACCACCAAACTATTACAACTTGAAAATCTAAATCTTTATCAACGTGTCACGTTGACGTAACCATTCATCAGGAACCCCAAATACATTATCCTAGGCTAGTGGGTCTTAGCCGTTAAGTTAAGTTGCATCTTCTTGATCGAGTTGTTCCCTCTTCCATTTGTGTTGTGCTTATTATGTGCATTTCTGCAAGTTGCTCTGCAACATCAAGGTGAGTTCATAGCCCCACCTTTTCTCTTTTAATGGTTTTCATAAACTGTTTTCGGGGTGAGAATACGTGCTCGTTTTACTACATAAACTTATTGATTTCTATACGTAAGCGTTACATGATTATTTTTACTAAAGCTTGATTTGTTTACAACATGATTTGAGATCGTGAATACCTATATTTGAAACCGTAAATTTTAGACATGATTGTTTTACTACGGACACAAGTGTTTTGAGCGCGAATGTAATACAATAGATCTATCGGGATGACAACCCCGTTCAGGTGATTAGCTATCACAAGGCAAACGAACGTTATAACAATGTCAGAACACGATTGGTTGGTGGTCTAATAGGGCCAATAACACATACCAACAAGAACTCCAATTGTGCCTTGAATAAAGTGGGCATACATACAAATCTACGCGCAGTTTTAATGAACTTAGAGTAATTGTTAATTATTGTTAATACACACAAGAATATTACGTGCCTTTAATACAAGTGGGCAAAACATACTTTGGACAATGCGGTTCACTATCGTACGTACATTTTTGTGACTATTATAAGGGGCTAAAATAGTCCATTACACACTTTTGAAACCTTAGTAAAACATTTATACTTAAACAAACCTATGAACTCACCAACTTTATGTTGACCCTTTAAGCATGTTTTTCTCATGTGGATTAGATGCTTGACTTACTTGATGTGCATTGGAGTCTAAATTGACAAGATTTCATTCATGGATTTCTACTACATGCAAATGATTAAATCTCGTTGTATTGCTTTCAAGCTTTTCAATGTGATGCAATTATGGGACAAATGTTATATCAATTTCAAGAAAATCAACGAGATTACTTTTCAAACGACACATTTAGAGGTCGTTCTCTTGTATCTTGTGTTGTTGTATTATGAAGTAACGCCCCCAGACATATTTCCGTTGCGACACATTTTTGGGGGTGTTACAACTTAAAGTAGTAAAAACCTTCACCTTGTGTAGTATATAAATGGTTAAACATTTTAACATTAAGCTTCCCCTGAAACCCATATGTTAACCATCTCTTGAATCTTCAATTCTGTAGGCTCTATGTAATGATTACTGATGAAGAAAACTAAGTATCACGAAATTGATGCTGAAGTAGAACAACCCAAACTTGTGTCTTATATCTTGTACTATCTATGTGACTTCGAACTTATAAATAAATCTATGAATATAAGTAGATCGCAACCTCTTGAAAAAAAATCCTTATCTTCTATGAGACACATAACAAGTGATAGCAAATGTGAGCATTAAGCACCATAAGTTAGATCACACACCTTTTCTAGATTTTGACAAGTCTTCATCACAACATTGAAAATACAAACAAGTTACCTCCAAATGTTGTGAGCCATTTGAGATATGATAAGAACACAAACCTGTGAAACTCCACTTCAATGTCAAATAGGTGATAATTAATCATCTTCATAACTAATTAATTCAAACAATCCAAAAATGAGCCTTTAAATTTGTTAAGAACAAATTCTATACCAATCGAGATCCAAACGACGTGTGTTGTCCAACAACAGACATAGCTAGCAGTACTAATTCTTGTTACTAGTGTTCTTCTTAAAATTGGCAGAACTAACCTTCTTGGCAGTACTAAATAAACGGACAGTAGTAATCACAAATACTAGTAGTATTAAGTATTTATACCTGGCAGCATTAATATGTACGAGTAGTAGTGAATAAAGATAACAGCACAAACATATACTCCCATTAATAACCACGAAGAAGTTTGCATAATAAGTCAAACCCTTAAATTTAGGGTTTTCATATCATAATAAGTCCTATTCCCCATTCTGCGCCTAATATCCAAAATTTCTTAATAATACCCGCATCCTATAAACCATAAACTGCTTTTGATAAATCTTACATACCAACATGAAAAACTAACCTTGACAATCCAGCATATCCATAAATACCAGTGATAAAAAAAGATCACTTGTTACATAAACAATCACGACCAACAGTAGCACTAACGAATTAATCAGAATCTTTATATTAGGGTTTCTGTTGTTTCTTTGTGCCATTAATTCGATACCTGCTGCTTCTTCTCCTTTGTTCTTGCTAATGACAACAACTTCTAAACATGTGCATATGTCTGAATATAACGTACGACCGCTTCAAATCATGAACACAACGATTTTCTTGAACCTAAAAACCTTTAACTTTTACGGTTTAAGACATAAAAATCATCAGTATAATCACCTGTTGTTCACGAATGCTTGATAAAGATCACTTCTTTATATCGAATAACCTGCTACTTCTTTGTTACTACAGTAAACGACTCTAAACCAACATCCCTATTGTCGATATTCTCAAAAATTCAAATAGAATTCAAATAGAAAAATCGACATACCCTTTCCTAGATACGAACACAAACTCTTTTGTTTTTCTAGTTTAACGAGTTTTATTATTTGAAAAATCCTTACAACAAGATTCATTTTTTGAAGCTCTTATGAAAACCTAAAATCGATTTAGGTTTAACTTTTACGCATCAAGAGTTTTGAACACAAGCAATCAAATTACCAAGCAGCATACTAAACGAATGATATAAGCATAATAAACCAAAGATTGAAAATCATTTACTGCTTAACCGAATTAGGGTTTATTGAAAACCCTAAGTTTATCGAATTCGCATGTTTACCGAAAACCATAAACCTGAAAACCTTGAGATCCTAGATCAAGAGCCCCGTAAGTCTGATACCAATTGTGGAGTCTGATATAACTCCTTAGATCGTTGTAAGCTTAGGTTGCTTAGACCTTATATCTAGGATAAATAACATTAAACATAAACATATGCATAGCGGAAATAGCACAAGAACAATGTTACTCTAACAAGGTTTTCATCATTATCTTCCATGATACATGACTACTACAAGCCCCAATTCTACACGATCAGCTGTAGAACGGTTATATCAATTTCAAGAAAATCAAAGAGATTACTTTTCAAATGACACATTTAGAGGTCGTTCCCTTGTATCTTGTGCTATTGTATTATGAAGTAACGCCCCCGGACCTATTTCAGCCGCGACACTTTTTTGGGGGTGTTACAACTTACAGTAGTAAAAACCTTCACCTTGTGTAGTATATAAATGGTTAAACATTTTAACATTAAGCTTCCCCTGAAACCCATATGTTAACCATCTCTTGAATCTTCAATTTTGTTGGCTCTATGTAACGATTATAGATGAAGAAAACTAAGTATAACGAATTTGATGCTAAAGTAGAACAACCCAAACTTGTATCATATATCTTGTACTATCTATGTGACTTCGAACTTATAAATAAATATGTGAAATATAAGTAGATCGCAATCTCTTGACAAAAAACTTCATCTTCTATGAGACACATAACAAGTGATAGCAAATGTGAGCATTGAGCACCATAAGTTAGATCGCACACCTTTGCTAGATTTTGACAAGTCTTCATCATAACATTGAAAATACAAACAAGTTACCTCCAAATGTTGTGAGCCATTTGAGATATGATAAGAACACAAACCTGTGAAACTCCACTTCAATGTCAAATAGGTGATAATTAATCATCTTCATAACTAATTAATTCAAACAATCCAAAAATGAGCCTTTAAATCTGTTAAGAACAAATTATGTACCAATCGAGATCTAAACGACGTGTGTTGTCCAACAACAGACATAGCTAGTAGTACTAATTCTTGTTACTACTGTTCTTCTTAAAACTGGCAGCACTAACCTTTTTGGCAGTACTAAGTAAACGGACAGTAGTAATCACAAATACTAGCAGTATTAAGTATTTATACTTGGCAGCATTAATATGTACGAGTAGTAGTGAATAAAGATAATAGCACAAACATATACTCCCATCAATAACCACGAAGCAGTTCGCATAATAAGTCAAACCCTTAAATTTAGGGGTTTTATATCATAATAAGTCCCATTCCACATTCTGTACCTAATATCCAAAACTGCTTCATAATACTCGCATCCCATAAACCATAAACTGCTTTTGATAATTCTTACATACCAACATCAAAAACTAACCTTGACAATCCAACAGATCCATAAATACCAGTGATAAAAAAAGATCACTTGTTACATAAACAATCACGACCAACAGCAGCACTAACGAATTAATCAGTCTGCTGTTTCTTTGTGCCAATACCTGCTGATTCTTCTCTTTTGTTCTTGCTAATGACAGCGGCTTCTAAACACGTGCATATGTCTGAATATAACATACGACTGCTTCAAATCATGAACACAAGGATTTTGTTGAACCTAAAAACCTTTAACAGTTAGGGTGTAAGACATAAAAATCACCAGTATAATCATCTGTTGTTCACGAATTCTTAATAAAGATCACTTCTTTATATCGAATAACCTGCTACTTCTTTGTTACTATAGTAAATGACTCCAAACCAACATCCCTATTGTCGATATTCTCAAAAATTCAAATAGAAAAACTTAACTTACTCTTTCCAAGAACGAACAACAACTTCTTGTTTTTCTAGTTTAACGAATTTTATTATTTGAAAAACCCTTACAACAAGATTAGTTATTTGAAGCTCTTGTGAAAACCTAAAATCGATTTAGGTTTAACTTTTGCGCATCAAGAGTTTTGAACACAAGCAATCAAATCACCAAGCAGCATAATGAACGAATGATATAATCATAATAAACCATAGATTGAAAATCATTTACTGCTTAACCAAATTAGGGTTTATTGAAAACCCTTAGTTTACCGAATTCGCATGTTTACCAAAAACCATAAACCTAAAAACCTTGAGATCCTAGATCAAGAGCCCCGTGGCTCTGATACCAATTGTGGAGTCTGATATAACTCCTTAGATTGTTGTAAGCTCAGGTTGCTTAGACCTTATATCTAGGATAAATAACATTGAATATAAACATATGCATAGCAGAAATAGCACAAGAACAATGTTACTCTAACAAGGTTTTCATCATTATCTTCCATGATACATGACTACTACAAGCCCCAATTCTACACGATCAACTGTAGAACGGTTACCTAATCTAACATGATTAATGAAACATTGATCTTGTGGCTAAAACATAAACAACCTAGACATCTACATTAAGACTTGACGCCTAGAACATACACACATTTTATGATGTTCACATCTTGACACATACAAAAAAGTACACGCCTATGTCTCTTTACATATTAGAGACATTAGGGTTTACAAAAGATAAGAACAAATAATATCTTCCTAACATTTAATATTATCTTCTATATCTTTTATCTTCTTAAAGAGATCTTCTGGAATCTTCATCTTTTTTAGAATTCCATCTATACGACTTACACCCTTCTTGTTTCATTGTTTTGTTTTATCAACTCAAATATAATTCCCAACAATGTTCTCATCCTACTCCTCAGGATAGATGGTCAAAAGACCAACACATTAAACCTGTGAACATCATTGGTGATCTTAGTTAAGGCATGCTTACAAGAAGCATGGCTGCCAAGCTTACAGCTGCCTCAGCTAGTGAATGTCTATTTGCTGACTTTCTCTCTGAAATATAACCTAAAAAGGTATCTGAGGCACTGAAGCACCCAGGATAGGTTAATACCATGTAAGAAGAGCTGAATTAGTTCTATAGAAACAAAGTATGGACTCTTGTTCCACTCCTTTATGGAAAAATAGCCATAGGCTCCAAATGGGTATCCAGGAATAAGAAAGATGAGCATGGTATAACTACCAAAAACAAAGCTAGACTAGTTGCATAAGGTTATAGTCAAGAAGAAGGAATTGACTATAATGAAACCTCTGCACCAGTGGCAAGGATGGAAGCCATCAGGATATTCCTTGCCTTTGCCACATATATGAACTTCAAAGTTTACCAAATGGATGTCAAAAGTGCCTTTCTAAATGGTAAACTGAAAGAAGAAGTTTATGTCAAACAGCCTCCTGGCTTTAAAAGTAGTGAGTTCCCTAACTATGTTTGTAAGCTTAACAAATCCCTTTATGGACTGAAACAAGAACCAATGGTATGGTATGAGACTCTCTCTACTTTCCTTATTTAAAATAAGTTTACTAAAGGGAAAATAGATAACACATTATTTATCTATAAATCAAAAAGAGATGTTCTCCTTATTCGGGTGTAAGTAGATGACATCATATTTAGCTCAACAAGTTATAAACTTTGTAAACAGTTTAAGAAACTAATGACAAAGAAATTTGAAATAAGTATGATAGGAGAACTCACCTACTTCATTGGACTGCAAATCAAGCAAGATAATGAAGGAATTTCCATTTGCCAAGAATAGTACACTAGGAACTTACTCAAGAAATATGAAATTTTTGATAGTTCCTTAGTGAAAAAACTATGGTTCCTCTAAACAACTTAGGTCCTGATCTTGCTGGCAAGCCAGTGAATGAGACCTCATATAGGGGAATGATTAGGTCACTGATGTACTTAATTGCAACAAGGACTGATATCTAATTCTCCACAGTCCTATGTGCAAGATATCAGTCCAATCCAAAGGAATCACATCTAATTGCTATGAAAAGAATCCTCAGGCACCTGAAAGTTACTCCAACCCTTGGTCTGTATTATCTAAAATGTTCAGGCTTTGATCTCAAAGGATACTCAGACTCAAACTATGCTTGTTTTAATATGGATAGAAAAAGCACCTCAGGTTCCTGCCAAATACTTGGTGGAAATTAGGTTTGTTGGAGTGCTAAGAAATAGCGGTCAGTAGCTATGTCCTCAACTAAGGCTGAATATGTTGCTGTTGGGTGTTGTGCAAGTATTATATGGATGAAAACTCAACTCAATGACTATGACATCCATTATAAGATGGTACCCATATTTTGTGACAACACTAGTGCCATTGCTATATCCAACAACCCAGTCCTTTACTCAAGAACCAAGCGTATTGATATAAGATATCACTTTATCGGGGATCACATCCTTAAAGGAGACATAGAATTACACTTCATTCCTACTGAGTATCAACTAGCTGATATCTTTACCAAACCCTAGATGAACCTACTTTCACAAGGCTTAAAGCATAGTTAGGCATGTTGAACATTGATTAATCAGTCTCCCTGATCAAAAGTGTTTAGTATGGTGTACATTCTAATCTCTCCTTGATACTTTCTCTCTGAATTTAAATATGACTCCCATGACACTGAGGGACACATTAAGTGAAGTGACTAAATGCTCTAAGGTTGGTGACTGAACACATTAAATAAAGAACCAATATACTTTATCTAACTGTCATCCAACAGTCATGGGTCCCTACTTCTCATATATATCACTCAAATAACCTACTATGTATTAAATGCGCACTCCCACAAACATAATCCCTTCCCAATATGTCTTGTCAAACGCCGTTTGACCGTTATCCATACGTCATGCCTACAAAAAGTGCATGACAAAGAAACGGAAAAATAGTTGCCGATACAAAAGGGATAGTGCAAGTGGGATGGCAGCATTAAAAGGGGTTACCAAAACATTTTAACTTCTTCATAAATATAAAAATTTTAAAAAAAGTTGAAACCTTTCCAATTCCACCTATAAATACCTTAATAAACAAAAAACACACATATAATTTTTTCAAAAGCAATCAAATTCTGCAAAAAAATTGCTCTCAAAGCCAAAAAAAGTATGTGTTTCAATATTTTCTAGGTACAAACAGTTTCATAAAATCATTTTCTTGGTCAAAGTTGTTTATCTAAGGTATCCATCTTAGCATTTCAACAGCCTTGATAACATATCACTTATTTCACGCCAGCGATCAAAGTCGAACTTGAAATTGTGACCATCTGGTAAGTGATATATTGCTATTGTCCTTTTGTTTCAAATTTATCAAAAATGGCATCAAACCAAGAAATTGAGTATGCCCTTTAATATGGTGACTTAACTGTAGAGTCCCTTGTTTTTCAAACTAACAATGTTATGGGAAATTTTAATTTTCCACCAATTGTTCCAGCCTATAAGCCAATTTGCAAGTTCTTGATGAACTGCCCACTAAAAACATCCTTTACAAAATGTCCCTGATTTACCAAAACTTCCATAGGGAGTTTTGGTGCACGGCAATTGCCTATGACCCAAACCCATCTACTAATGAGAATAAGCCTCATCCACTCAAAGAGTTTCTAATCAAGTTCACAGTGATGAATGGCAAGAAGCCATTGACCCTTGAATTTAATACCTTTACCACATCCACTAGTCTTGATTAAAACAATGGTGCATATGTTGCTCATCCCTCTTCTAAGGTTGTTAAGGCTGAACTGGCCAAGATTTTAACGAATCCAAGTTATCTAGACAAAACCCAGTCCTGAAGGACTCTTTTCCCATGGCTTGGAGAATTCTGCTCACTTTTATGATTCAGGTTCTCGGTGAGAACTACTTATCCATTGAACAAGTAAACTTCATTCATCATCCCATAACCTATAGTCTCATCATTGGGACTAAGGTTGACATAGGAGAGATCATTTACAGTGATCTCGTAACTAAGCTCTTGAATAAGTCTAGGCTGATATACATTTCATATCCTAGATTTATCTCTTGTGCTCTAGAAGTGTTACTGGGTCTTGAATACACTTAGGATGAAATTTAGGTATCTTCTTGGCATCCTGAGTAACTCTAATTTTTCAAAAGACCCATCTAAAGCCACTGAAATTAAATTGACGGCCCATATTATTGCTCAAAACAATCAAAAGGATTCAGTGTCACCACTTCCTTTGTCTGCAAAGAAAAAGAAAGGGAAGTCTCATAATGTGACTTCAACCTTACCTAAGTCATAGGGCCCTGAGGCTTCCGGAGCACTCTCTAAGAAGATAAAATAACCTAAGCCCAAAAAGACACCCAGTGAGACCAAGGTATCATCACCCAAGCCAATGGAGGGTTCTGAGCAATCCCACTCAATCTCTTCAGGCATCGTACCTGATACCTATGATCTAAAGAGAAACATACAACTCGCTAGTACAGGATTGCCTTCCACACTCGATGAGGACACTCGTAAATCACAACTTTTGCCCAAGGGTACAACTACTGATCCCAAAGACTTAGGGGGAAATGATCAGCCCGCTAATAAGGGATTGCCTTCCATAGCTTCTAATGAAGGCACGGCTAAAACTACACCGCATCCTGAAGGGCCACTTGGGGACAAAGACTCAGGGGAAAACAAACCACCCGCTGATATGGAACCAATCAAAACTACTGTTACTGATCCTTCAGGTACTGGTGCTAAGTAGGTGGACCATACCCAGTCCACTTGATTGAGGTACCAGTCCCTGACCAAAAATAAAGGTGAGCCTTTGTATGAAGCGGAGTCGGATATTGAAGCCCTATAACTCAAAACATTTTGATAAAATCGTTTAAGCTCAAGATTGGTTAAATCTAAGTATATCTAAGATAAACAATAACAATGATTGAATATGCACAGCGGAATTATAAGAACACAATCAATGTTATCACAAGGTTTTTTTTATTGAATGATTTCCCTATTACCCCAACTATAACTTGAGGTTACTAACTACTAACTACTAACTATGGTGTACATACACACACCTTTACTATTCGACTCTCATTAGTCGATGTTTCTATGGATGGATGCTAAAACAATATGCCTGTACCTCCTTTTATAGCATAAGGAGTCAAGGCTTACATGGAAACTAAATAAAAGATATTAATGATTAAATATTCATCTTTATCTCTTCATATCTTTATCTCTTTTTGACCAAATCTTTATTTCTTCCACCAGCTTGTAGAATACTTCAATGACAACTTTGGTCTTTTTGTTTCCATCTTGTTTCATTCGTGTTTTGTCTTATCAACTCAAATATAATTCCCAACACATTTGTTGATGTCTAAGCCTTGCTACTCTCTGATGATGAAATGGTTTAAGAAAGTGATGAGAAGGAAATGTTTGAGGGCGGAGAAGACATAGATAAGGACACTCAGGTGGATACAAAAGTTCAGTATCCATCACTAAATGCAAACAAGCTTGATCCTCTCCTATTTAAGATACTAATGAATCTACTTCTGACTCTAGTCCTGATCTTAAAAAGTTTAACAACATCTTACCACTCACTGAAAGGCATCTGGTTAAATATATCAGGAAGGTCTCTAGAGTTCTCTTTAACAGGCTAACTGAAGCACAGTGGACACAATATGAAGAGGCTGCTATCTCTTATGCTGACCTCAAGGCTGACATTGAAGGTTATTATGAGGAAAATATTGATCACAGGGAGCAAACTGACAAAGTTATTGATGCAGCTATGAACTCCCTTGACAAAAACAGCATTACAAGGGGTGATCTTCTAAATGCTTTAAATGGGGTCACTAAAGCACTCAAGGCTATTCAAGATGTTGTTAAGGAAGATCATGTACTTAACAATAAAGTGCTTAGGGCTATAAAGGCATACACAAAGAATTTCACTCACCTTACTAAACTACTCACACTCATCAAGAATTTTGATTTTTAAGGATTAAAGTCTTTAGTGGAATTTCTTTAAGCTACTGCTCTCACATAAGAGGAGCACTTAGCCTCATGAGCCAAGTCATCAACTTCTATAGCTTGGAACCTTGGCCCTAGGATGACAGTCATTAAAAGTTCTCAGGCTGAAATTAGATCTGAAATCTCTTCTCTTAAGAAAAACACTTCGGATATTAAATCCATGATGACAGAGATATATCATTCCTTTAAAGGTCAGTCATTATCCCCCTCAAGTAGTGTGCCATAGACAACACTTGCTATCACTAAAGGGCCAACAAACGTTGGGGGAGAATGTCACATAGGTTGACACTAAAGAACCTCCCCCTTACACTAAGGAGGAGCATGATGCCATGGAAGAAGAACCAACAAATGCGATCCCAATAACAATAGTCAAACCTACTGAAATCCTAACACTTGAAGTCCAACCAATCACCATAATAATAAGCACATCCCAACCTGAACCATCTGTTCCTCAAAGAGAAGGAAAGGCTATTGCCACTGATGATCAACCCGAAGATTAAAGAAAGCTTGTGTATGCATTAAACAAAGTGCGTCCTGATCCTAATGCTCCAATACTTGTGCCTTATGAAATAAATGGAAAAATTTTCTAGCTTACTGATGAGTAGATACAATCCCATTTGGACAAAGAGGAAAAGATCAAAAAAGCTGGTGAAGAAGCCTAAATGTTTGAAATAGCAAAGATTGAAGTGATCAAGGTTGTTCAGGAAGAAGTTAAAAAGATTTGACTTGATCCTAAGAAAATTATAAGTGAAAAAGCAGGTGAGAAATTAAAGAAAGCTCAGGATGCTGAACATTAAGTCCTCAAAAGAGAACACTCTCAGAAAGCCAAGAGAGGAATGGAGCTTGGAATGAAAAGGGTTGAGTAGTACATGTGGATTATGTCAAACAGACTCAAGCCAAAGCGCATCACTGGTGTTAAAATTCACCCCAACACAAAACCTATAGTACTTACTGTGTACAGAAACAATGACAAAAGGAATTTTAAGGTTCACAACCCGTTCAAATTTAGAGACTTTGGGATCACTAAGGTAGATGAAATAGGTCCAATTATTGAAAAGAAAAAGAACTCCATTGTTAAGGATCTGATGACATCTTTGGGAAAGAGGTATGAAAGATTATAAAAGATACCTAAAGAGCTTGGAATTCAGTTTTCTCTCCCTACTCCAGTCCCTAGGTAAGTTGCATCCTAATCCTCATGAAGAAAGAGGAAACACATGGAACTGGAACCTGAGATCAAAGTACCTAGGTTAGAATGCAATAGAAGTCTTCCTAATGGCGTTCCATTTGTAAACAATATGGTCATTAAAGAACCTGAGTATGGTATCTTCTTCACTAATGTGTTTGGTGATCAAGCTTTCTAATGATGGAATGATATTCACAAGGTTAGAGTGGATTCTCTAGTATCATACTTGATAATAGCCTCAATGGTCAAGACTCAAGAGAATGCCAGGTTTGGCCTAAAGTTAAGGAAGCTGATTGTTGAGCACCCTAACCAAGAGAAGCTATAATTAAAGAGAGTGAAGCTAGAAGCATTAGGATAAAAATTAGACTAAGTACTTTTGCTATAATTTTTATTATCTTTTGTAATAAATGATAGGTCCTTGTAATGATTAAATGAAGTATTTTTAGTAAACTCAGTATCCCTTATAAGATTTCTAGAATTTAGTGTGAGAAGAAGCTGTATTTACTCACTCACACTGAAAAACACTTAGGCTATATTTATATCCAAATAGGGGGAGATTGTTGGGCCAATTTCATTTCCCACTGATCTTTCACTTAGGATTTGAATACAAAATAACCTAAGTGTAAATATCCTTTAACAATTCAAGGTCACTGAGTGAATATTCGCTCAGTGAGTTACCTTCAAGATGCTTAGCCTGAGTCAACAAAAAAGATTCTAGCATTCAGTAAGGCAGTTCTCAGTGAATGAAGCCTGAGCTAAAAAATAAGGTGATGGGTTCAGTGAGTTGTGGCAATAGACTCACTGAGCCCCATACGATCTCCAACAACTAAGAAGACCCTAAAGACGAAAGATTAAAGAATAGGCAGGATAGTTTGAAACATATAAGTTTAAGCTCTTATCTTCCTAAAGTCAAACTATCCAACATAGAGTATAAAGACAAGGTCAGTGTCATAATCTAACCTTAGAAAGTGTGTTTGTCCTATACTTAGAATAGAATTATAATAGAGACAAAGGTGTACAACATGTACTAACCTATCAGCATTGGGACACGCACTTATCACCCATGTAGGTATGACCCTACCTAAGTAGTATAAATAGCAAACATCTTGTAAAGGAGTAGGAGTAAATTTTGTACATTTAAAGTTGTATCTTTCACAAAACACCAACTCCTCCAAATCTAGTAAGTCCTCGAGTGAGCTCAGTTGGTTAGCATAGTAGTCAGCTTTGTATAACACTTTAGGTTTATGCAAAGTTGTTAGTGAGGAGATCACACACACACACACACACACACACACATTGTCATTCAATTCCCATTATAGTTCCGCATACAATAGGGTATAATTCTTAATAAAAAGAGTTAAACGTTGAAAAGTTATTTTTGTGTCTTTTACTTATTAGTTATATTTACTTACAAAATACCTTTTCAAAGAACACATACCTTACTTTATTTACTTGCCATGAGTTCGTAAATGATAAGTTTATAGTTATTGTTCACTAACTAAGAGGAAACACACTTTGGCATATTCCTTTCTATCATGACTATACCAACTTATCAACCCAGCCATGGTTAGTTTTAAACTAAACCATTTACATGTGAGGAATACTGAAAAAACACCCTTTGTCTGATTTTTCTTCTTTATTTCTTTGATATTGGACAAACATTCTTAAATCTTCTTCTAAATTATTTCACAAACGTTTAATGGCTATTTGACTTGGTTGACCTTGAGTGTAAGATAGTGGAAAGGTCAAAGTGTGAAGTACAATTGAAGGTTTAGCAAGAGAGGGTAGTTAAAATGCCAAAAACTAGAAAAACCCGACAATAGGTCTGTCACGCTGACGTGTAGGTCAGCGTGCCACTAACTGTGAGTTTTACCCAATTTCATGTTTTTGGCCTATAAATACCCATCTTGGTTATTGTGTTACTCACCTCCTGCCATTCTTTCTTCTTCACTTTTCTCTTCTCTTATCCTCTAAGTCTAACACCTCTTGTGTTGTTATTCTTCGAATCAATCATCTATTGAAGAACACATATCCCCAAAAGATACATACAAGTACTTAATCCACACTTGTATGTTAGTAGTCAAAGGTCTTCTTTCTCATACCCTTTATATTAGAATCGAGTCTCTAGGTTAGGTTATGACTTCGTTCAACAATCTATCATTTATTTAATTGTTTGTAAGGGAAGTCTTATATCATTGTGATAATGCCTAGATCATTGGGGATTTAGTTGGAGTTTGGTAAGCTTCCAAGGGGAAGTTCTTAGTGGTCCTAGTTGATCTAAGTGATCCTATAGGTTAAGTCGAATTACAAGTTCTTAGGAGTGGATCCCAAGGGCGGAATACCATAGGGAGTACCTCTTCTTAGTGAGCACCAATCTTAGTGCATATCGATAGAGCAACATTAATACAGTTTATAGTCCACCATAAGGATTATACTAGAGTAATAGTATAGGTGTCGTGGATTCGTAACTAGACGTGCGAATGGTCTAAACCTCCATCCCAGACCAGTATATATCATGGTCTCTCTCTCTCTCTCTCTCTCTCTATCTATCTATCTATCTATCTATCTCTCTTTATCTACTTATTGTTTTTGTGCTAAATAGATCATCACACCACTTAGTTGTTTGTGACTTGAAGTTTTAGAAACTTTGAAGAAGTCAAGATAACCGTATTCACTCTCCCTTTACGGTTTTACATAATAGATTGGTTTTATCTTAGTATTTCTTGGCATGCATTTTTTGTTTGGCTTCTCATGGGTGAACGGCAAAAGACTCAAGATAAGCTGAAAACTTGGGTAGTACTAGCAATGGTGAATATAAAGGATATGTGGTATCTCATTCTAATTTCGTTCAAGATACTTACTCGCATCTTTTTTCGAATGTGGTTTTAAGTTGTAAGTTTGGTTAAAGGTTAAAGTGTATGTCATCATCCCAAATATTGACATTTCCTTGATGAATTTCGTGTTGGCTGTAATGTCGATAGCTCACATGTGTTTGGCAATAAGTGGTGTGGCAAAGCTTCCATTCGGTGCTACGATTAATTTTATATGGCAGGAAAGAAATACTAGGATTTTCAAGAAGAGGTCGTGACAAGTGATTAAACTTTTGACATAATCTTCATAGCCATGAGGTTGAAACTTATGAATCTCAAGTTTAAAGATTCGGCTATGTGGCTCGAATGAAGAATGGGTAGAATCTTGGTAGAAGTAACTAGTTTTTAGTTATAAGTTATGTAACATGTATATTCTAATGATTCTCATCACAAGGAGCCATTAGACTCACTAATAATTATGAATATATTACATAAGCTGTGTTATCCCCCCATGTCTCCCCTCTTACAATTCAATTTTTTATATTAAAAAAATAATATAATACTTCTTATGAACAGTAGTAAAATGATAAATTAATCTTAATGAATAGTACTTTTATTATAATTTAATCATACACTTTAAAACAAAACACCTAGCAATGACTCATCACTGTACCTCCACCTTTTTCATCTACCTCACCCTAATTTGTTCATAATTTTCGCCGAACAAAACAAACACACTGACCAAATGGCGACTGGATGATCTCGATAATTTATGCAACATGAGGAAAAAGAAAGCGGCAAATTAAATACATATAAGAACCTATGTATCTGATTTTAGTTTTCTTTTTAATTTTGAATATTGAATTGGGATTTTTTTTTTTAGATTTAGGTTATATTGAACTCTGGGTATAGATTAGTTAAGTTTCCATTTGATGGGTTTGGGTTTAATTGTGTTTAAATTTAGGGATTCTGGAATTTAGGGTTTGGGATTTGTAAATTGTTGATTTTGATTTTCTTTTTGGCGGATAATATAGGAAAGGGAAATCTAGCTCAGTTTGGTTTTGAGAGGTAAAAAGAGGTATTGTAATGAATTGTTGCAACATTTTTTTTGTAAAGTTGTTGCAAGTAATTTAGTAAAGTGATGATGGTGACCGTAAGCTGCTATATAGGCCACAACAAACACCCCCTTACTGTACATGTTTGGGTGTATGAGCCTATTTAGGGGATGGACTTAAAAAGGTTGGCCTAGAGAAATAGACTCTTGCAATCATATTCATAAGTCATTCAATCAATGCATACATAATTTTCAACTGATTTGCTTATATACTATGTAAGACTAGAAAATGGAATGATATGATAAATTACTTTACATCAGCTTAGCTACCTAAACCAGAATATGACCTACTATCTTATTTATTGACTTGGTTAAGCGAGTATTAACTTTAATGTACTCAGATGCAATATTGAATTTGTTGTTGGTTTATCATTTGCTATCTATCTTGAAAACTTCAATATTATATTTTTCAGCTACTATGATGGTTGATGATAGAAGAAAGATCATTGTTTGTCTATAAGGCTATATTTTTTTACGAGGCTATATAAGTTAATAGTAAACTAAACTACATCACTTTAAGGGGTGTTTGGGATTTTGTATAATATATTTCATAAATTCGCCACATATTGTTGATAGATCAATGTTTATTTATATATTTTCTGCAAATGTGGCTAAGTAAGGAGTACGAGTATATGATGAACGTGCTTTATTTCCAGTTACAAACCACCTAAATTTTCTTAAATTGCACCATTTTCATCCATCGCGTCAAACACTGTAGAATAGTGAAGACATTGAGCAAGGATTCTGTTAGTTAGCGGCACACGAGACTGGCATCCGTCTTTGGAACACAACCACCAGTTCGCACCTGACATGTGTGAATACGGATAATCAGGTAACACTGGTTAGCTCTCATATTTTCTTTCATAACATATTTTAGTTGTGACAATGGATAACCCCAGACCCATGAAAATCGAGTGTACGAACTGATGATATAATTATTAACTTGTTGTGGTCATTAGATATAGTGAACCTAATAATACCAGTTAATAATTAACTTAAAAAGATGCAATATGGCTGAGCGAAGATGGTAAATGGCGTTTAATGGTGGAAGAATTAGGATTTTGCTTTATTAGATTATGTAGCTTTTGATGTATGTAGCGTTCCATTAATTAATGGGTTAGGAATTTAAAGATATTTAAGAAAGTATTAAAAAGATTTGATTTTTGTTTAGTTTAGTACTTTTCATAAAGATATTTTTGTACAAAATATGTGTATATGATCTTCGAATATGGTTGCTCATTGTGCAAAAGCTAGGTGGGGTGGTTGAGGTTGGTGAGAAACAAAAGTATGAAGAGATTATTATAGAGGTTGTTAGGAATGGTGGACAAGTCATGGTGATGATGCGGTTAAGACACCAAATAGGTATGAACCTTTGGTTGGAAGTGAGCGTGATGCGTTTACAACTTTTAAGTGTGCCGGGAGGCGGTTTTATGGGTCGCAATATCATCGTGAGGTATAAGATTAAAGATTTTGGTTTTTTTTGCGAAATTGAGTCGTTTATCTAACTCTATTTGTTAAATATATCGCTCATGTTTATTAGGTAATAACTTTCACTGATTTCATTGATGGACAAGTTGTTAGGCTTTAAGACAGTGTGTTATATATACATATCATTACCAATGTATGTTCGTAGTAGGTGGTGGATGCAATTGGAGGGTATGATCTAAATCCATATTAATTTAGGAATCGAATAGTCTGCGATGGTATTAAGTAAAGAAGAAAATAGAACTTGATAAAATAGGGCAAGTGGTTTATCATGTATTAGATTGGTGTGTATGTATAGTGGTATCTACATGTTATAGTTGTTGCATTATCGAATGAAAGATTAGTGTACAAGCTATTGTTATTAGAACTGTAACAAAGATGTACGATCAGCCGTGTTGATTGGGTTAAATAATGAATATTAAGTAATAATTTATGTATTAGCATTCAACTCATTTTTATGTTGATTATAGGAAAAGTGGAAATCTAGATCAAATCCCTAGCCTCACCAACTTATTACTACTTGTACCCAACATACAAGAAGTTTGTAAGGCAAATAGTAAGAGAAATGTGGTTTAGAGAACTACCTTAGTTTCCTTATGGTGTTAAAAGAAGTTTAGTAATTGTGGTTTTTTTCAATGTAATCCGTATGATAATTTGATTATTGTTATTGTTATTATGTAGGAAACATTAAATAAAGATTTGTTCATACTGGCCATGGTAGCTTTAGAGCTATTAAAATGGAGAATATTCTTAGACATTCATTTACGAAAGGCAACATTAATTCTTTTATCTTCAGCAGCTGATCCAAACTGGCGAACACCATCCACAACTTTGACTTTTCTTCGCAGCTATATGTACAGGTATGTGTGGTTGTATGTTAAAAACAAAAATTTTGTGATCATGTGTCTATTGAAATATTTTAATATTGTTGTTTTGGCAGGCACACTTTCATCCTCTTAAACGATGAGAAATAGAAAATCTGGAAAACGATTGACAAGCTACTTACAGATAACCAAGTAGAGGCAGGTTTTATTCTCTTTTTACTTTTTTACGCACTATATCAAACGATCAAACTGTATGTTACGTTAAGGGAGGGTCGTTGGTCCAAACATCACATGCCAGTAGATGTGGTCACCATCATAGGTACTCAAGATATTGTGTCTGGAGAGGTGGATAGATAGGACTAAGGAAAGAATCTTGTTTGGTTCGGTAATGGAATCAATAGCTTGCCCGAACAGGACCCTAGCTTTATTGCGAGACAAAAATCTTGATAAATTTCCAGGATCGTTGTGGCATGAACTCATTTCTGCCTTTCCTCACCCCCGCCCTACCTTGTAACGGAGACTAATGGGTTGAAGGCGGTAAGGCATGGTCAGAGTGTAGGTTCGAATCCTGCCACCTTTCTTGTGGATCATCCTGAAACCAAATTGGTAGATATGATTTGTAGGAATAAATAGGATTTGCATTGGAAGTTTGTGATTTTTTTTTGTTTAGACCCGTATGCAGACCCTTAGGAATAAGACTAACTCAAGTCAACCTATTATATTGATGTTCTTGCAGGATTTAAATAGTTTTCAGTCCGCTTTGAGAGCTAGAGCAAAGTTAAAAAGGCTCAAACGGTAATTTTTATTACAATCTGTAGCATGTATGTTTATAGTGTATTCAATGATTTATATTGGATGTGATGAAATGTATAAATGGTATAAGTATTCTGTTTTAAACTCCAATACCTTATTCTTAATTCTCTTTTGTAGGGTAATCAATTTACTTGTATAGCAAATCCAAAGATAACGATGAAACCAAAGGATAGTTTTATAGATCTTGCGACCAGCGTCGCAAGCAAAATTGTTGGAGTGGAACCGCATTGTGTGAAAAGACCACCAACCTGTGAAGAACCGCAAATACATGTATGTCCCAACTATTTCAATACTAAATCTTTTATCACTCTCATTTTAAAAACACATTTCTAACACTAATCAAACATGTATGCCTTTTCTTCAATCATATCAGATGGAACTATTAAGGCTAAAGCGGCCCTTTTCGACAACGTTGATATACCACTACTCGGTGACTGTAAGAAAATAATTAAATAGCTTGAATACATCGTAATTACATTTTGTGATGTCTGCATCTGTTGCATTATCACGGGGAAAGTCTTGCGGTCCTGCTTATACATTTACATAAACCTATGAAATTCACCAACTTTATGTTGACGTTTTAAATGCAATATTTTTCAGGAGATCATTAGGGCACGGGGTGCAAAAGGGATACATTGGTGGTTATGTTTGGATGTCCTGCATTAAACATTTAGTCGCATTACATTTTGTATATCTGTTATGGGCTGGAAATCTTTGTAATAATAACAAGTAAACAAGTGAAGCTTCGAGATTTTGTAAACATTTTGTTAATCCAATGTATTAGTTTTAAAACGACTTTTAATTGTCGTTCAATATATATCTTGTGCTAGTGATCTGAGAAGTAACACGCCCCGAACCCTTATTCCGCTGCGACCCAATTTAGGAGTGTTACATAAGTAGTTAGTACAGCTAGTTACTACTGCTAGAGTATATTACTACTGCTAGTGTAACTTAGTATTGCTAGTTACTAATGCTTGAGTATTTTACTACTGCTAGTGTAACTTAGTACTGTTAGTATATGTTAGTACTGCTTGAGTAAAGTTAGTACTGCTGGTAAAGATTGAAAAAAAAATTCTAAGTAGTTACTACTGCTTGTACACAGTTAATGATGCTGGTGTATAAGTTACTACTGCTTATTCAGAGTTAATGCTGCTGGTACAAAGTTACAACTGCTGAAAGATTACAACTATTGAAAGATAAAGATTGCTTGAAGATCAAGATTACTTATGAGATAAGGATTGTTATTCATAGAATAGATCTTTGAGAATAAACTAAGTCTTAGTAATATATTATAAATCGACTAGGACTCCTTGGTGTATAAAAGGAGGCCCTAGGGCATAGAGTTTTGTGTATCTCAATCTAGAAAAGTATCTTAGTCGTATTTTATAGCTTCAAGATTTTGTAACCCTAATACTAGTTAGGTTATTTGTATTAATATATTGAAGCTTTGTTTGTTAATCTGTGTATTCATTAGAATTACTATTCTATTGCATATTCTTCTTATTGGTCAAAGATTAGATTCCACATAATCTTTGATATATTCTACAAAGTTTCTACCATAGTTGTGTAGGATTTATCTTGCATAACTAAACCTTAACAAGCATAAAGAATTAAAGATCTATTGAAGTGGGATCAACAAGTGGTATCAGAGCTTGTTGAGAAGCTTTGAATAAGAAGAAACTGATTTTTACACCTAAGATCTGTTTGTTACAAAGAGATGGATCAAGACTCAGCACATATGGTGGCTGCATCAAAAATGCCTATGCTCCAACCAGGCGAGTATGAGCTTTGGAGGATGTGGATGGAACAATACATTTAGATGATTGATTATTCTCTATGGGAAGTCATAAAGAATGGTAATGCACCTCGAATAACAAAAGTTGTTGAAGGTGTTGAGACTAAAATTGCTCCTACAACTGCTGAAGAAAAGTCACAAAGAAGGTTAGAGTTGAAGGCGAGAAGCACTTTATTCATGGGCATCCTTAATGAACATCAATTAAAGTTTAACTCCATAAAAGATGCCAAGTCATTGCTGCATGCTGTTGAGAAGAGGTTTGGAGGGAATGCTGCTACTAAAAAGACTCAAAGGAATCTTCTAAAATAGCAGTATGAAAATTTTACTGCATCTAGCACATAGGTGTTAGATCAAACTTTGATAGGCTTCAAAAGCTTATTAGTTAGTTGGAGATTCATGGTGATACTATCTTACAAGAAGATATGAATTAGAAGTTCTTAAGAAGTCTGTCACCTGAATGGAACACACATACCATTGTGTGGAGGAACAAGCCTGAGATAGATACATTAAGCTTAGATGATCTTTACAACAACATGAAGATCTATGAACCAGAGGTCACAGGAATATCAAGCTCAAGCACAAACACATAAAACGTAGCCTTTGTGTCCTCAAACAGCACCAGCAGTACAACTAGAGCAGTTAATATTGTTCCTGGTGCTACAATTGCTAGCACTCAAGCTACTACTATTAACTCAACAACAATTGACAACTTGAGTGATGCTGTCATATGTGCTTTCTTTGCAAGTCAACCAAATAGTCCATAACCTGACAATGAGGACTTGCAACAAATTCATCCTGATGATTTGGAAGAGATGGATTTAAGGTGGCAGATAGCTATGCTAACAATAAGGGCAAGGAAATTCTTGAAGAAAACTAGAAGAAAGTTTTATGTGAATGGTACTAAGACCATTGGGTTTGATAAGTCCAAGATAGAGTGTTACAACTGCCAAAAAATGGGACACTTTGCAAGGGAGTGTAGGGCTCCAAGGAACTAAAAAAATAGGAATAGGGAGAACACAAAAAGGGTTGTGCCAGTGGAAACAATTACTTCTAATGCTTTAGTGTCCTATGATGGTTCTATTTATGATTGGAGTGATCAAGCAGAAGAAGGTCCAACTAACTTTGCACTCATGGCTTACTCTACAAGTTCTAACTCTGAGGTATCTACTGATTCAAACTGTTCATCATCTTGTTTGGAAAATGTTAAAATTCTTAAAGAACAAAATGAACAACTATTAAAAGACTTAAGGACATCTAAGTTAAATTCTATTGCTTATAAAACATGTTTAGAGTCTGTAGAAGCAAGACTTCTAGTTTATAAGAAAAATGAATCTGTTTATGAGGAAGATATCAAGGTCTTAAAATGTGAGACTCATTTAAGAGAAGTAGCCATTACAGAGCTTAGGAGGAAGTTGGAACTGGCTCAAACACAAAAAGATGAAATTCAGCTAACAGTAGAAAATTTTGAGAATTCATCTAAAAACTTAAGCAAACTAATAGACTATCAGATAGTTGATAAGTGCAAAACACGTTTAGGGTATAATGTTGTTCCTCTTTCCTATACAGGAAAATTTATGCCTTCAAAACCTGATTTGTCATTCTCTGGTCTAGAAGAGTTTGTGAATGAGCCTATAGTTAGTGAGCCTACAGTTAAGAAGCATATAGTTAAGACTAGTGAAGCTAAGACTAGTACAGGCAAGCCTAAGGTTGTAAGGAAGAACAATGGTGCTCTAATTATTCAGGATTGGGTGTCTAATAGTGAGGAAGAAGATGTGCCTCAGGCTAAGACTGAAAAGAAAACAGTTAAGTCTAGTTTTGCTAAGATAGAGTTTGTCAAACCTAAACAGCAACAAAAGACTTCTAGGAAAACTGTTAATCAAGGTGAGCATCATAGACAAAACATTCACAGACCTAGAGGTAATCAACGAAACTGGAATAATATGATGTCTCAAATATTAGGAAGTAACTTTGAGATGTTTAACAAAGCTTGTTATGTATGTGGAAGTTTTGATCACTTGCAGATAGATTGTAAAAGGGTGAATCAAAAACAGTTTCAAAATACAAAACCTATTTGGAACAATGCTAATAGGGTGAATCATGAGAATTTTGCTAAAAAGACTCACCCAGTCCTAAAAGGAACATGGTTCCAAAAGCAGTATTAATGAGGTCAGGCCTAGTATCACTTACTACTGCTAGACCAGTTAATACTGCTCAACCCAGAACAATAGTGAATAGTGCAAGACCAATGACAAATGTTTTTAATAAAGCACATTCAACTATTAGAAGGCCCTTTAACAACAAAACATCAACTAAAAATAGTAATTTTAATCAAAAGGTTAATACTGCTAGGCCAAAAGCAGTACTTAATGCTGTTAAGGGAAATCATGTCAATGTTGTTAAGGCCTTTGGAAACTAAAGATTAAAGTTATAGACCATGTTTCTAAACACAACAGTGCATCAATCACCCTGAAGAAGTTTGATTATATTGATGCACAAAGCAGATCCAAGTCTGTGATGGCTTGGGTCCCTAAAAGAAACTAATTTTCCTATCTAATTTGCAGGGAAATCCACAAATAGATTTACAGGATAAATGAGTAATTGACAGTGGATACTCAAGGCACGTGACAGGGAACATGTCCTATCTTACTGACTTTGAAGAAATTAATGGAGGATATGTTGCCTTTGGAGGTAACCCCAAAGGAGGGAAAATCACAGGCAGAGTGTTAGCCTTAATTTTATTAAGTCAAACAAGAAAGTTATCGGTCTTATAATGTCAAATAGGTCTTGTAATGTAATAGGTTAGTCGGGTATTAATGGGCTTGGATTGTAATATAATATTGTCTATGTTTCGGGGTCAAAGCCCAAGTTAAGCCAAGCCCGACCCATTAAGAAAGCCCATGTGCCAAGTAAATGGCTAAGGGTATAAAAGAGACCCTCTCCACACATGGAGAGGGTGTTGGTTGCCATTTATTGTGTGTGTAACCATACCAAACTCTCTCTTTCTCTCTAATCTAATCTTCCATCTTTTGTTTCTCTCTCTACTCTCTCTCTCTAAGTTTCCATCTTATTTTCTACTCAATCTTGCTTATTGTATGTTATGTAATGGCTTAAACTCGTGGGATAACATGTGGTATCAGACGCCAAGGGGTTTTTAGTGATTTTGTTCTTAGTTTTTTTGTTTCACTTGGTTTGAACACTATAGAAAAAGAAGGTTTCATTTTTGTGTATTCAAAAACCATAAAGCTTACAACTTTCTTGTTTATTTATCTTCATAGGCTAGAAGTGTAAGTCAATCCTTGAAAAAACATCAAAAGGTTGATCTTTTTAAGGTTTTTGGTTCGAAAAGAGGGTTTTTGTACTTGAATCTTGATTTTAAATTTTTCGTCTTAAAAACGTTAAAGTTTGGATTTTTAAGGTCCTCTTAGCTTTAATATACTTAGTTGTGCAAGAAAATCGAGTAAAAACGTCAAAAAATGTGTCTTTTTAAGATTTTTGAGCTTTGAGTTTCGAACACTTTTAGGCGATTTATATATTGGTCGGGTGATTTATATGTTGGTCAGGTGATTTATACACTTGGTCAGGCAATTTATACATTGGTCAGGCGATTTATACCTTGGTCAGGCGATTTATACACTTGGTCAGGCGATTTATACATTGGTCAGGCGATTTATACATTGGTCAGGCGATTTATACATTGGAAAGGCGATCTATACGTAACAATTCGAAGGTGAGTTATACGTTTCTTGTTGGGTGAACAATACATACAACAGAAATAGTAGGCGATCTATACAACCTTGAGTAAGGCGAACTATACATTTTCCAAAGGCGATGTATACGTTTAACTGAGGACGATTTATACGTTCAAGAAAAACAAGTGTGCAATTTATACGTGTAAACAAGGGTGATTATACCATAAAAAATACATAGGCGATCTATACATATGCAAAAATGGTTAAACGGACTTGTTTCGTGTAGTTTTGGGTTTTTTGTGTTCGAGTAACGGTTGCTCGCGGATCTTCTAATTACAACCATTACGATCACGATCCTTCGTAGATCATCGTAGTGTGTTTCGTTTTGACCGATAATTAAGACTCGAGTCTGCGAGAAGAGATTTCCATTCGTTCCATTTCACATATTTCAAACGAACAAGATAACAAAAAATGGGAGGGAACACGTGCATAGTTAATTGCTATTAAAATACTATTTTGAAATTGGCATGTTCAGCCCCTTGACTTCTAACCCAATTCAAAGTTCGTCCTTTGGTTATGTATTAACCCTATTTTGAATATTCTTTACACCGTTAGTCCTTAATTGTTATATGTCAGCCGTTAGCCCTTCAAAGTGAAACGTTTTTACACCGTTAGTCCTTTCAACTTCAATTAACAACCGTAAAGCATTAAACTTGGATTTTAATTACATCGTTAATCCTTGTTTTTATTTTAATCAACCGTTAATTATTTTAAGTTGCAAGTGTGTTTACCGTTCTTTAAGCATCAAGATTCAAGAATCAAGAAAGCTCAAAGTTTGTGCACCGTTCATCGTTTTAAGCTCAGTTTTCGCCAACAAAAGCTCACGTACTTCAATTTCAACAACGATTTCAACAACAATTAATCAGTGTTCCATGGTTTCTTCTTGATTTTGTAAAATCTCGCGAAAGATTCCATTCTTTTCTCTGTTTTAATCCAAGACTTGTAAAATCCCGTGAACATTAATTGATTTCAATCCACAACAACAATCACCTTACCTACTTCAGATCCGATATCCATTCACAACATCAAAATGTCAAATACCAATCTGCAAACTTAAACATCCAATGCTCTTCATAATGCTATCATGGAAGCGGGTGGCAAAGATCGTCCACCAATGTTAGCACCAGGTAATTACGTTCAGTGGAAATCCATAATCAAGAGATACATTGACACCAAACCTAACAATGAACTCATCCACTATTGTCTCCAAAATCCACCATACACGTATCAATGGACTGGGAAGACAGTTCCAGTTGCTGAAGGTAGTTCTAAAACAACTACAGAAAGGTATATGGAGAACTATAAGAATGTTTCACAAGACATACGCGATCAACTGAATGCTGAAGCTGAAGCCGTTCTATCATTCTCACAGGGATAGATAACGATATCTACTCCACAGTTGATGCTTGTCCTAATGCATGTGAAATGTGGAAAGCTATTGAAAGGTTGAAACAATGTGAATCAATCAATGTTCAAGATCTTGAAACCAATTTGTATTATGAGTTTAGAAAATTCACATCACGGGATGGTGAATCACTTGAATCATATTACTCAAGGTTCTACAAGACGATGAATGAGCTAGTTCGAAATCAGTGTGATGTTACTAATCATCAAGTGAATGTTCAGTTCTTACTTCAACTACAACCAAAATGGCAAAGGTTTGTGACACTTGTTAAACAGAGTCAAAAGCTGAAGACTATCTCCTATCACAAACTTTATGACATCCTGAAGAAACACCAGAATGAAGTCAACGAGATAAGAGCTGAAAGACTAGCATGTACTGCTAATCCACTTGCACTTGTTACTCAACAACAACCAGTTTACCATCCTCAAAATCATCTTAATCACACAACTCAATATTCCACCACCAGATCACAACAAGCTACTAGAAACCGAGGAAAAGAAATTGTCAACTCTTCTGCTCCTATTTATGATCAAGAACCTGCCACGGTTATTGAAGTTGATGAAATGTCAAAGGAAAAGGAGATTGACAAACTCATGGCTTTAATTTCTCACTCGTTCAAGAAAATCTACAAACCTAACAACAACAACCTTCGAACTTCATCAAACACCAGCAGAGCTAATCAAGATAATTATCTAAGAATCAACAAAGGAACTGAGTATGATAATCAAAGGGTAGTTAATGTTGCTGGGGCTAGGGAAAATGTAGGTACTCAGGTTGTGCAGAAGTCTGGGATTCAGTGTTATAACTGCAAGGAATATGGGCATCTATCAAGGGAATGTCAGAACCCGAAACGAGTAAAGGAAGCAGCTTATCACAAGGAAAAGATGTTATTGTGTAAACAAGAAGACGTTAGGGTTCAGTTGAATGCAGAGTAAGCTGATTAGAAGGATGACACTGATGATGAGTCTGACGATCAGGAATTGGAAGCACATTATATGTACATGGCACAGATTCAAGAGGTTACTCTAGATCCAGTTGACAATTCTGGACCAATCTTTGATGCTAAGCTATTGCATAAGGTACAAAACAATAATGACAACTATAATGTGTTTGCCATTGAAAATGAACATCCTGAGCAACCTGAATCTATTAATGACATATATCTGGAGGAACAAGGTGACATAAATATCACTATTGATTCATTGGATATATGTTATGATAGAGAACAGGATGACTAGGATGATACTGATGAACTTGATCAAGAACGTGATTTGCTTGCTTCTTTAATTGAGAAACTAAAATGTGAAATTGATGACAGCAAAAACCATAATAAATTTTTTGAAACATCAAACAAGGCTTTAGTTGATAAACTGAAATGTGATATTGAGGATTTCAAAACTAAAAATAAAAGTTTAGAATCATCAAATAACCATTTCAAAGAAGCAAACAATGAATTGTCTAAGACTAATCAGTTGATGTTAAAAGACCTTAAGAAGTTCCAAGCGGAACTTGATAAGTATCATGATGTGAATTATGCGTCAAAGGTGGAAATTGATTATGCAAAAGCTAAATGGGATTTAATGTCATACAAAATCGAATCTAAAAAGTCATCTAATGAATATACTCGAAAGATAAATGATTTAAATCAAACGATTTCGGATATAAAAAAGGAGCTTTTTGCACATCAAGAAACCATCTTTATAATGTCATAAGAAAAAGAGGCTCAGATTAAGTTTTACAAAACTCGTGAAGACAAAGAACTTGATAAGGTCATTGCTTTAGAAAACAAAGTCAAGATTTTTGATGATATTGCATATAAAACCGGCCAATCAGTTCAAACAATGAATATGCTTAATCGTAATTGTAAAACGAGTTTTGCAAAACCTGAGTTCCTCATGAAAGATCAAAGAGCGAATCCTCGTCTGTATGATAGGTTGCTATAATGATAATCTTGCTTTAATGTTAACCCCTGAATCTGACGAAATGATTTGTCTTGCCAAAGAAAGTCGATCAAAATTAGCGATTTAATCAGACCTTTTGATTATGACCAGTTAAATAATCTTTATGATTTGTTCGTTCCACAACGGGAAAAGTTGCCTGAACAACACTATTTTCCAAAAACGTCAAAGATGAGTCATACATCTTCTAATAATGAAATTTCTAAAGAGTCTTTTTGTAAACAAACAACTTTGTTAGAAAAATGAATGGATGAATCCATTCCTTGGGATCAAAAGTGTAAAAGCTCCAAAGAACTTTTAAAGATTAAAAAGAGTGTTGACACAATTTTTGATGGAGTGGAACGTTGCAAACAAACAATCGCTAAAAGAACATATTTTGGTAACATAGATCCTTTCATTCAAAACACAATCGAAGGAAATTTTCCCCCCAAATTAGAAGAATCAATGCGGACTTAGAAAAAATTCACTTGTGTTTGAACGAGGAAATGGTTGCTGATTTGAGATACTTTAATTCTCTTGAACATGAAGTACACACTCTCAAATCTCAACTGGAAACTCAAAAACACAGTTTTTGAATGAAATCGACAGACTTTCAAGGGAATATTATTATGCTGATCACATGAATGCAATACTTGGTGTGTATACTGATATAGATGAAGTCAGTAATTTGCAATGTGATTATTTGGAAACATTGGAAAAATGTCAATATCTTGAAAAAGAGCTTTCAAAAAGTAGAACAATGTCAAAGAGTTTTAAAGCACTTGAAAGCTCAATTACAAGACAAAGGAATTGCAATAAGTGAGTTAAAGAAACTCATTGAAAAAATGAAAGGAAAATCTGTGGAAACTAAGTTTGAAAAATCATCAGTTATTCGACAACCGAATGCTTTCAAAAGTCAAAGACAATCTGTTTTAGGAAAACCTGCTATTTTTTCAAATTCTCTTGAAAAGAAAGATTTTTCAAAGTCAAAGACAGTTACCAGAAATAATGTGTCAAATGATTTTTCAAAAATAGTCACTGCACAAATTTTGCTCAGAACATTAAGCCTATCTTAAAGAACACAAATGTTATTGCCTCAGGAATGTATAAAGTTCACACTGAGCCAATCAAACTAGAACACCATAGTTGCCTTAAGATATTAGGAAAACTAACAAACGCGTGTCCTTTTCTACATGAGTAATTCCCAATACTAGCATTAGCGTACCACAGATTAAGATTAATCAAATGGAGATAAGAGTATGCCTAGCAATAGTCAAGGAAGAAGCAAGAAGTAGAAGAGATCTTAGAATTTTACGTTTTCAATAATAAACGTTTTTAACTGCGTGAAATGTCCGTTTGAATGCTAAGACCTCGAATGTTAACTTGTTTGTTGTTTATTTGTGGAAAATGATGTTGTTTGAATGAACAATATGTTTTGTGTGTTCTACATTATATCATCTTGCTGTAAATTCTAGGACTGAGACAAATACCAATGTTGTGGCCTATTTAGTACTAGAGGAACCACAAGCATAATGTGACAATCTGTTGCAACATCCCATAAGAAAAAAGTTGAACAGATCACTGTCAAAATAAACCTAGAAACATATTAGGAAGTTATTTATGAGCAAGTTAGGATAAGACATCGCAGTTGGTGGATCCCTATGTTTACACCACCGGATACAAAATGAACCTAAGTCCCAATATAGGAAATGTACAAACCTATATGTTTATTATTGCTCTAGGAACACGAATAGATAGATATGGCTAATATTTCAGACCGTGGACTCTAGGTGTTCCACTCTATCCAATTACACCATTGTCTTCTAATTTTTTGCAGCTCGTAGACATAATTCTATTCATCGTCGACTCTGGGTGCTCAAAGCACATGACCGGAAACCTCTAACTTCTAACTAATTTTATGGAGAAATTTTTGGGCACGAGTGAAGTTTAAAGAGCAATTGCACCAATTCTTTGGTTATGGAGATTGTTCAAGGAAAAATTACTTTCAAACGGGTTTATTAAGTCGAAGGGCTTAAGTTACAATTTATTCTCGTTAGTCAATTTCTGTGGATGTGGATTAGAAGTTGCTTTTTCAGAAGCTCACAATGTTTATATCATAATTTGAGCGAAATGATTCTTCTCACAGGGTCTCATGCACAATTTGTATCCCATTACTCATTCAATGACACAACAACTCCCATCAATTCTGTTTAATGGCCAATGCAAACATCGTCTCAAGCCTATGGTTATGCATCGTGGTGATGTCTATACGCTAGTTGTATAAGTTGATCGCCAAAAAGGTCGAAACTTGAGAACACAAATGTAAAAAGGGGTGTTTATGCGTCAGCTTATAAAAGAAAGGAAGGAAAAGGGTTTTGAGTTTAAATAAAATGGTTGTTGTGGTAATTTTCCATTTTTGACAAATCTTTTTCATAGGTCTATCTTAGAATAGACACTGGATCCTTGTAGTTGATCAAACAAATCGTCGATCCTTGGGAGTGGATAACGATTCTTCACTGTCAGCTTGTTTAGTTCCCGATAGTCGATGCACATTCGAAACGATCCATCCTTCTTTTTGACAAACAAGATCGGAGCTCCCCAATGTGAGAAACTGGGTCTTATAAAGCCCTTATCAGATAGTTCTTTCAGTTGCTCCGATAACTCTTTCATTTCAGAAGGCGCCAATCGATAAGATTCTCGTGCTAAACGTCAACTGCTCGAACACCTAAACAAAACGGCGTTGTCGAAAGACGGAACCGTACTCTTGTTGAGGTTGCTCGAACAATGCTAAGCGCCGTTAAAGTTCCTTTGTTCTTCTGGGCTGAAGCAATTGCAACAACATGTTTTGCTTAAAACCGTTCACTTGTAATTCCTCGCCATGAGAAAACACCTTACCACATCATCAATGCCCGGAAACCGTCAGTTAAATTCTTTCACATTTTTGGCTCTCCTTGTTACATCGTCAGAGATGGTGAAAATCTTGATAAGATAAAGGAAAAATGTGATGCATGTATTTTTGTAGGGTATTCTACTCAGTCAAGAGCCTACAGGGTATTTAACAAGAGAACAAGAATAATAGTTGAAACCATTCATGTTAACTTTGACGAATTGCCTCAAATGGCGTCAGATCATGTCAGTTCTGACCCCGTTCCATAATGTCCGACTACGGTACTTAAACAAAATAGTTTAAGTCCCGATCCCCAAAGTCAAGAAAGTGTTCATCAAGCAGCTGAGACAATAACAACGTCAAATGAGCTGGATTTGCAATTTAGTCTAATGTTCGATGAATTACTCAATGGAACTACTCCAGTTATGTCAAAGTCTTCTGCTGTACATGCTGCTGATGCTCCTGATAAACGTCAACATCATAACACAACTCACACTTCTAAAATAACCGTTGTTGCAGATCCACCTCCATTGAACATTCATACAATACCTCAAACTACAAATCAAGCACCAACTCTAGTACCAACTGCCACTGCCCCTGAGAACATTATTCAAGCAAAAACCAATACCGAATATGCACAAGTTGGCGATGATGAATTTATCAACATCTTTAGTACACTAGTACAAGAACGAGGGGAGGCATCATCTCGTCATGTTGATTCATCAAACATGCATACATTCTATCAACACCATCCTTCTGGACAACGTTGGACAAAAGATCACCCGTTAGAACAAGTCATTGGAAATCCTTCTCAATCAATTAGAACAAGACGTCAGCTAGAAACAGATGGCAAGATGTGTATGTTCACACTCACTATGAGTCAAACTGAACCAAAGAACATCAAAGAAGCCATGGCTGATTTTGCATGGATTGAATCAATGTAGGAAGAACTTCACCAGTTTGATCGATTAGATGTATGGGAACTAGTTGACAGATCACTTTGCAAAAATGTCATTAACTTGAAGTGGCTCTGGAAAAATAAACGTGATAAAGAAAATACGATAATTCATAACAAATCTCGTCTTGTAGCTAAGGGATATGCTCAAAAGCAAGGAATTGATTTCGAAGAGTCATTTGCACCAGTTACTTGGTTGGAAGCTGTGCGGTTGTTCATTGTGTATGCTGCACACAAATCATTTACAGTATACCAAATGGACGTTAAGACAACATTTCTTTACGGACCTCTGAAGGAAGAAGTGTACGTAAACCAGGAAGATGGATTTATTGACCCATATCATCCTGACTAAGTTTACCGTCTCAAGAAAGCATTATATGGTCTCAAACAAGCACCAAGAGCGTGGTATGATGAACTCTCCAACTTCCTGGTATCCAAAGGATTCTCAAAAGGTTCTATTGATCCAACTATGTTCATAACTAAACATGGGGAAGACATATTGCTTGTGCAAATTTACGTTGATGACATTATTTTTGGTTCTACAAACCCAAAACTTTCAAAACGATTTGAAAAACTAATGCACAGCAAGTTTGATATGTCTATGATGGGGGAGCTGAAATTCTTTTTAGGAATTCAGATCCACCAATCCCCTCGTGGTATCTTTATAAACCAAGCTAAGTATGCTCAAGAGATACTTAAAAAGCATGGTATGACCTCATGTGATAGCATTGGTACTCCAATGGCTACAAAACACCTAGATGTTGACTTAAGTGGTACTCCGGTTGACCAAACAAAATATCATAGTATGGTCGGAGCACTCATGTACCTAACAGCAAGTAGACCAGATATTGTACATGCAACATGTTATTGTGCTCGTTATAAAGCAAAACCGACTAAGAAACATCTCACTGTGGTTAAGCGGATCTTTTGGTACCTTAAAGATTCCATTAACATGGGTCTCTGGTATCCGAAGGACACCGGTTTTGAACTAACTGCTTTTTCAGATTCGGATCATGCGGGCTGTCTCGATTCACGAAAGAGCACATCTGGTGGCATACAATTTATAGGTGGTGATAAGTTAGTCAGCTGGTCGTCCAAAAAGCAGGACTGCACTTCAATGTCTTCAGTAGAAGCCGAGTATGTGTCTTTATCTGCGTGCTGCGCTCAAGTTCTATGGTTGAGAACTCAGCTCACAGATTATGGCTTCCACTTTGATAAAATACCTATGTATTGTGACTCAAAGGCAGCCATAGCCATCTCGTGCAATCCAGTCCAGCATTCCCGTACCAAACACATCAATGTCAGATATCACTTCATAAAGGAACAGGTTGAAAAGGATATTGTTGAATTATTCTTTGTCGGAACTGAATACCAGTTGGCTGACTTGTTTACTAAAGCTCTGTCAGAAGATAGGTTTAAGTATCTTGTCAGACGACTCGGTATGAGATGTTTGACTCCAGAAGAACTGGAGGTTCTGACAAACGAATCTGCTTGATCTATCAAACATCGATTTGTAAATTTTTTTGATTTCACTTTATTTTGATTTATAAATATTTTTGAAAAAGAAAATACAAAAATATAAAACCAACAAAAAGAAAATACAAAAATATAAAATCTATAAAAACAAAATATAAAATCAGAAAATTTCAAAAATACCAAAAAGAATCTTCTCGACATGTCTCTTGGAATCGATAACATTTACGTACCTAGAAATGTTGATTAACATCGACACGGGCGTGTAAATGAAGTTCGAACAGGAGTTTCAAATGCTTTCAAAACATGTCATTTCTAAATTTTCTCATTATGACTTATGTACACATCAGTGCATAACTCAGACCCGAATGTAATAGAGGAGTGTACGCTTCAGTGCGCTTACTCCAAAAATAGAAGAGAAGTCTTCTATCATGTGTTTTTTAAAATCGTTGAACACAATTTTTCAAAAATAACTTTCAATGTCAAATTGTCTAGAATATAATTTGTGGTATTTTTCCATAAAAAGTGGTATTTGTTAAAATTGTGTGTTCAACACTCTCTTCCTCGAATAAGTTTTAAAGAATTGTAGTACGTAGGATGTCATTTTATGTGAATCAATTTTTGAGAGGGAGCTTTTTCAAACAAAGCCTTTTAATGTGTTGGATACATCTCATAAATGTCAATTTTATGTATCCAAACACATCTTGTGAAATTAAAATGTGGAAACTTAATGTCAATTAATAATATACATTGTTTACTAAGGCATCTCACTCCGTCTTCAACATTTTGTGGTGTCATATCAATTTTTCATTCCAATGTCAAGTTTTAATAAATATTGGTATCCCACATATACTATTGAATGGGAGCTATCCGGAAAATGAATTCATGCATATTGTAGTATAATTTTTCTCCCCATAGAATTTTTAATATCAAAGTTTAATCAATTGGTATTTCAAATACTAAGTGTTTGAATATTTAAAATAAGGGGAGAAAATGTAATTAAAATATGATATAGAAGAATGTGATCTTTAAGACTCTAAGTGCAACTCTTTCCTTCATGTGCTAAACAATTTCGAATCTCGGAGCACATGTGTAGGGGGAGTATTTCAAAATAACAATGTCTGAAAATAGTTTTTATGGTTTGATCTCTATACCCAACAACTAATTAATATCACGACGTTAATGAAGTCATAAGTTGGTTAGGGTTAGGTATAAGTCCTATGATCCAACCAGAACCAGAGGGATCTACCCAAGGACAATCCATAGTTAGAAATAGCAGTCCTTAGGTATGATTGGAGATGAATGTGTATAAGGGAAGAATGCCGACTAAGATTGAGCTAACACTGGAACAATCACAACAAGGTGTTAGTAATGACGTCTTGGTAAGCATTGAAGGGGTTGAAGAATGAAAAAGAAATGTATGGATAAAGGGTGAAAACAAAGCAGCCCTCCACACAACTTAGGCAGAAACCGGGTCAATACATAATCTATCAAAATCACAATGATGATTGTTGATATTGAAGAAAGTCGTCATGGACCCAGTGATGCAATGCACAACCCTTCCCAGCCATTCGGGTTTCTCTCAAAAGAAACTTGTCTCATTTGTCACGGAGATACACACGTTATCTATTGACATCTCACTCCGAGATTGTTGATATTGAATAGGTGGCAGTCTGCTCCAGCCTCCGATTACTAAAACCAAAAGTGCACAAATCGAGTCTAGAGCCAAGAAGAGATCAAATTATAAATCTCATTAGGACACAATGTCAAAATACACTTGTTGAACACCATAAAGTTCACAAGTTGTAACAAAGAGTCCTACGCATTATCCTTGAGATCTTGCCAGAACATCCGAGTGATACTTAAGTATTCACAGTGAAGATGGAAATCCTGCTTGAGCCAACATCAAACAAGCTCTTGGTAGGTGACTTGCAAGATTCTATATGAATCAAGCTTGTGATAACTGGATATCAATTTTGGTCCAGTAAATGAATTGACGACTTAATCAGAAAGATAGTAACTATCTGATTCACTCTTACCGTGTTGTCTGCTTTGAGACGTTCCGGTAATGAGAACTAGCAAGCATGGTGAATCTAATACATCTGTGTTAGAAGATCCTACGCTTTGAGCTGGAAACCCTGTCAAGGAGATTCTTTGAATCTACCTGATCACAGGTATAGTATTTATACTATAAAACGGGAAACCGGAGGTTAATGCAACCGAACTCAAGATGAATGACAAAGCCATATTCATATTTTATTGCTAACTGTCTTATTTCAGGATTAGACGATGGTGTTGCAGCCTTATTCCAGCGAAGTCGGATTCATAAACCACATGCTCATACTCAAGCCTTCAAAGTCAATCATTCAACGTCAAGATAGTTGATTCTAAACTTCCCCACCATCAAAGAGCCTCAAAGTCAAATAAAGAATCGTCTATTGGGGAAGATTGTTAGACTTATGATCATATATGTCAAACAAGAATGTAACAAGTATGAGCATGTTGGTCAAGAGCACAAGATGATCGAGAACGTCAAATCAAGATGATTCAAGTCAAGGAGATGATGCAAGATAAAGATCTCAAGAACTCAAAGTCAAAAGATAAAGGCTCAAGATCAAGATCACGAGGCATGAATGAACAAAGCCATTACAAACAAGACAAGACCAAAGAAGGCAAAGCTCAAACGTCATATCATCAATGTTGGGGAGATCAAAGAAGACCTCAACATTAGGGGAGATTGTTAGCCTTAATTTTATTAAGTCAAACAAGAAAGTTATCGGTCTTATAAAGTCAAATAGGTATTGTAATGTAATAGGCTAGTCGGGTATTAACGGGCTTGTATTGTAATCTAATATTGTCTATGTTTCGGGTTCAAAGCCCAAGTTAAGCTAAGCCCAGCCCATTAAGAAAGCCCATGTGCCAAGTAAATGGCTAAGGGTATAAAAGAAACCCTCTCCACACATGGAGAGGGTGTTGGTTGCCATTTGTTGTGTGTGTAACCATACCAAACTCTCTCTTTCTCTCTAATCTAATCTTCCATCTTTTGTTTCTCTCTCTACTCTCTCTCTTTTTAAGTTTCCATCTTATTTTCTACTCAATCTTGCTTATTGTATGTTGTGTAATGGATTAAACTCATGGGATAACACAAAGGTACAATCAAAACTGGTAATTTAGATTTTGAAGATGTGTATTTTGTAAGAGAATTAAAGTTTAACCTCTTTAGTGTCTCACAAATGTATGACAAAAAGAATAATGTTCTCTTTAATGACACTGAATGTATTGTGTTATCTCCAAACTTTAAGTTAATTGATGAAAGTCAAGTTTTACTTAGAGTTCCTAGAAAGAACAATATGTATAGTGTTGATTTAAAGAATATTGTTCCTAAAGGAGGTCTAACTTGTCTCTTTGCAAAAGCCACATCTGATGAATCTAAACTTTGGCATAGGAGGCTTAGACACATAAATTTCAAAACTATGAATAAACTTATTAAGGGAAATCTTGTAAGAGGTATACCTTCAAAAAATTTTAAAAATGATCAAACTTGTGTTGCCTGTCAAAAGGGAAAGCAACACAGAGCCTCTTGTAAGTCCAAAACAGTAAGTTTAATCAGCCAACCTTTACATATGTTGCACATGGACTTGTTTGGTCTAACATTTGTAAAAATCCTTATGAAGAAAATGTATTACCTAGTTGTCACAGATGATTATAGTAGGTTTACATGGGTTTTCTTTCTAGCTACTAAGGATGAGACTAGTGGCATTCTTAAGTCCTTTATAACTGGAGTAGAAAATCTAATAGATCAAAAGGTTAAGATAATTAGGTGTGACAATGGAATTGAGTTCAAGAATAAGGAGTTGAATCAGTTTTGTAAGAGAAAAGGTATTAAGAGAGAATTTAGTATAGCTAGAACTCCTCAACAAAATGGAGTAGCTGAGAGGAAAAATAGAACACTAATTAAGGCTGCTAGGACAATGCTAGCTGATTCTAAGCTACCTACTACTTTTTAAGCTGAAGCAGTTAATACTGCTTGCTATGTGCAAAATAGGGTGTTAGTAACTAAGCCTCATAATAAGACCCCTTATGAACTTTTTCTTGGTAGAAAACCAGCTTTAGGCTTTATGAGACCATTTGGGTGTCCTGTTATAATTCTCAACACCATAGATCACTTAGGCAAGTTTGATGGTAAGGTTGATGAAGGATTCTTTGTTGGGTACTCAATCAATAGTAAAGCATTTAGAGTATTTAACAGTAGAAGTAGGATAGTTAAAGAGAACCTGCATGTCCAGTTTCGTGAGAATACACCTAATATTGCAGGAAGTGGACCAAATTGGCTTTTTGATATTGATGCACTAACAAAGTCAATGAATTATAAGCCAGTTGTTGCAGGAAATCAGTCTAATGGTAATACATGTACAAAAGCATGTGATGATGCAGGTAAAGCTAGAATAGAGACAGTACCTGGCAAAGATTACATACTTCTACCATTGTGGACTGCTGATCCACCATTCTCTTAAAGTTCAAAGAGTTCTCCTGATGCTGGATTCAAACCTTCAGGAGATGATGAAAAGAAGGATGATGAAAATCCAAGAAAAGATAGTGAAGGTATTGATCAAGAGCAGGAAGATAATGTTAACAGCACTAACAATGTTAATGCTGCTAGACATAAACTTACTACTGCTAGTGAAAGTTAATGCTGCTAGGCATAAACTTACTACTGCTGGTGAAAGTTAATGCTGCTAGGCATAACTTACTACTGATGGGTTTAAGTTACAGCCGTTGAGGGTATGTTCATAAATACTTCGATCAAAGGTTTCAATTAATCATTTAATTGATTTCAATCTTTCAAATACTCTCTAATCACAAACCCTAACTCAATTTCATCATTCATCATCAAAACCCAACAAAATGTCGACCCTCAAGTTTTCTGATACTCACAACATGATCGCGTTTTTGTCTAAACCCGCTGAAAGTGATAAGTTTGAGCAGATAGTGGATTTCCTTAATGCACACACTATCAATTATGCATTAATGGTCAATCCTACAATCTATACTTCGTGAATTGAACAATTCTGGACTACTGCCAAGTTGAAAATTGTCAACGGGGAAGTACAGTTACAAGCCCTAGTGGATGGAAATAAGGTGATCAAAACTGAATCCACTGTAAGAAAAGATATTCAACTGGAAGATGCTGATGGAGTTGATTGTCTACACAATGCTACCATCTTTGAACAACTTACACTAATGGGGTATGAGAACATTTCTCAGAAGCTTACTTTCTATAAGGCATTCTTTTCCCCACAATGGAAATTCCTTATTCATACTGTTTTGCAATGCCTAAGTTTTAAGACTACTGCATGGAATGAATTTAGTAACACTATGGCTTATGCAATTATCTGTTTAGCTACAAACCAAAAGTTCAACTTTTCAAAGTACATATTTAAAAGTATGGTGAAGAACTTGGATAATGTGAACAAAATTTTGATGTATCCAAGGTTTGTACAAGTCTTTTTAGATAAACAACTTGAAGGAATGGCAACTCATGATGACATTTACATTGCTCCCTCTTATACAAATAAGATTTTTGGAAACATGAAAAGGGTAGGAAAAGGATTTTCTAGAAGGGAAACACCCTTATTTCCAACAATGATGGTACAAGCTCAAGAAGAAATAGATGAAGGTTCAGCACATCCCACTGATCCTCATCACACACCCACCATTATTCAAACATCAACATCACAACCTCAAAGGAAACAAATACCTGGGAAGCCAAAGAGAAAGGACACTGAGATCCCTCAGGCTAGTGGTCTTATAGAACCTATAGCAGATGAGGCTGTCTATACGGAGAGGGATGACAGTTTGGAAAGGGGTGCCACTACTGCTCCTAGCTTTGATGTAGAACAGGACAGTGGTAACATCAATAAGACCCAATCCAAGGCAACACCTAATGAACCAAGTTTCCTAGGAACTAGTTCAGATGGTGGTCCCAGGCGCCAAGAAACCATAAATGATACAATTGCTCAGACTAGGTCTGAGAATGTATCTAAATTTTCTGGTGATCCACTGCTCGTAGGAGTTAACACACCTCAAAGTGGTGAGGATAGTCTAAAACTTAATGAATTGATGGAATTATATACAACTTTACAATCAAAAGTTCTTGCTTTGGAGACAACAAAGACCACTCAAGCATTGGAAATTAACAGCTTGAAAAAGAGGGTCAAGAAACTTGAAAAGAAGCAAAGGTCAAGAACTCATAAGCTCAAGAGATTATACAAAGTTAGTTTGAAAGCCAGGGTGGAATCCTTTGAAGATGAAGGTTTGGGTGAGGAGGATGCATCCAAACAGGGGAGGAAAATTCTTGATATTGATGCTGATGAAGACATCACCCTGGAGAATGTTCATGATGAAGATATGTTTGGTGTTAATGACTTAGATGGTGATGAGGTGGTTGTTGAAACTGAAGTTGCTTCTAAAGATGTGAATTTAAGTGTTGATGAAGTTACTTTAGCTCAAGCACTTGCAGCTTTGAAACGTGCAAAACCCAAGGCTGTTAAGGTTGCGGTATAAGAACCAGAGCAGGGTACAACTACAATAATAACTGCTGCTACAACACCTACACCTGCTAGTACAAGAACAATAGATAAAGGGATTGTTATTCAGGAATAAGAGCAAGCACCTACATCAACAGTTTTTTTACAAAAACCATCACATATCAAGGTTCATGACAAGGGTAAAGGTAAAATGGTTGAACCTATGAAGAAATTGTCTAAGAAAGATCAATTGAGGCTTGATGAAGAACTTGCCTTTAAGCTACAAGCTAAAGAAGAAGAAGAAGAAAGGCTTGCCATAGAAAAAGCTCAACAAATTAAAGAAGTCAACATAGCTTGGGATGATGTTCAAGCTAAGATTGTGACTGATTATGAATTGGCTCAAAGACTGCAAGCAAAGGAGCAAGAAGAGTTGTTTGTTGAAGAGAAGGCTACACTATTTCAACAACTCTTGGAGAAAAGAAGAAAGCACTTTGCAGCTAAGAGAGCAGAAGAAAAAAGGAATAGACCACAAACAAAAGCTCAACAAAGAAGTATCATGTGTACTTATCTAAAAAAACATAGATGGATGGAAGCCCAAAGACTTGAAGAACAAGTCCTTTGCAAATATTCAAGAATTGTTTGAAAAAGCAATGAAAAGGGTAAATACCTTTGTTGACTTCAGAATAGAGTTGGTGGAAGGCACTGAAAAGAGGAAAAGCAGTTCAAAAAGAGCAGGAGACGAGCTAGAACAAGAGATTAGTAAGAAGCAAAAGGTAGATGATGATCAAGAAACAGCTGAACTTCAAAGTCTAATGAAAGTCATTTCTAATGAAGAGGAAGTAGCAGTTAATGTTATACCATTAGCTACTAAGCCTCCAAGTATTGTTGATTAGAAGATCCTTAAAGAAGGAAAGATTAGCTACTTTCAAATTATAAGAGCTGATGAAAGTTCAAAGAGGTACTCAGCCTTTATTCAGATGCTTAGAAGCTTTGACAGGGAAGATTAGGAAACTCTGTAGAAATTGGTAAAAGCTAAGCATGGATCAACAAGGTCAGAAGATGGCTATGAGAGAGTGCTATGAGGTGATCTAAAGACAATGTTTGAACCTAATATAGAAGATACAGTGTAGAGGAATCTACAAGGAAACAAAGTGTTGATTTAGAAACTATTTGATTCCTGTTGAGTACATTTTGTGAGATTGCAATCTATGCATATCTTTATGTTGGTAGAGAAAAAGTATCCTCTTACACCTGCAACAATTACATAAATGCTGAACAAGAAGCTTCAAGCTGATCATTGGAATGAAATGTGTTATCAACTTCTTAAGCTCATCACAAAACAACTCAAGAATCAATGAAGTGTTTAGAAGCATCCTCCCGGTGATTAATGAAGCTTTTAATGAAGAAACTTGAGATTTTGAAGAAGAATATCAAGTTTAGGGGAGGATTGTTGGGATTAAAAGACTTCTTGATGATCTTAGAGTTACTGCTGCTAAGCTAAAGTTAGTGTTGTTCAGTAATCTTAATGAAAAATATGCTAAGTAGTTAGTACTGCTAGTTACTACTGCTAGAGTATATTACTACTGCTAGTGTAACTTAGTATCACTAGTTACTACTGCTAGAGTATTTTACTATTGCTAGTGTAACTTAGTACTGCTAGTATATGTTAGTACTGCTAGAGTAAAGTTAGTACTACTGATGAAGATTGAAGAAAATATTCTAAGTAGTTACTACTGCTTGTATACAGTTAATGTTGTTGGTTTATAAGTTACTACTGCTTATTCAGAGTTAACGCTGCTGATACAAAGTTACAACTGCTGATAGAGTTACAACTGCTGAAAGATTACAACTGCTAAAAGATAAAGATTGCTTGAAGATCAAGATTACTTATGAGATAAGGATTGTTATTTATAGAATAGATCTTTGAGAATAATCTAAGTCTTAGTAATATATTGTAAATCGACTAGGACTCCTTGGTGTATAAAAGGAGGTCCTAGGGCATAGAGTTATGTGTATCTCAATCTAGAAAAGTATCTTAGTCGTATTTTATAGCTTTAAGGTTTTGTAACCCTATTACTAGTTAGAGTATTCGTATTAATATATTGAAGCTTTGTTTGTTAATCTGTGTGTTCATTAGAATTACTGTTCTATTGCATATTCTTCTTATTGATCAAAGATTAGATTCCGCATAATCTTTGATATATTCTACAAAGTTTCTACCATAGTGGTGTAGGATTTATCTTACATAACTAAACCTTAACAAGCATAAGCAATTAAAGATTTATTGAAGTGGGATCAACATTCTTCTTTACAATGAATGATAAAAGTAAACTGTAAAAATATCCTTTAAGTTATAAACAAGATATTTTCTTACGGAAATAGATGCATGGAATAGGAGGTATGAGGTGTTCATCAGGTTAGTAGGCAAAATGACAGATGAACCATAGCACAACACATACAAAACCAACAGTATATCTGCTGACCACATAAAAGAAACACTAACTCGAATATTAGTTTTTAAGATTTAGTAACCACACTAACTTGAGAAACACCAACTCGGATTTTCTTGATTAGCTCAGGGAATGTTTAGGTATCTTTTTAGGGGTGTTGTAGGCCTATTGTGTTTTGATAACGCATTATATAGTGTTTGGTTAAGCTTGATTAGCTTACAGTGTTTGAGTGATTAGATGATTATTAACTTTTAAAGGAACTAAAAAATATGTCTTTAAAAACGTTAGCTAAAGTAGTGCATATCCCTATAAGATAAAAATATCTGTTAGCGTTTGTTGTGGTCAAAATGTGATTGTATCAGGTAATGCATTCATAATAAGTTGTATGCCAAGACTGATGCTTTTGGTAGGTTTGTTAATTGTTTTAGATTTGTTTTAGCCAGACGTATCAGTCCTTCATTTTTCCTACCGAACATCATACGACATAAAATTTCATCGTAGTTTCCATGTTCACATTTGATATCGTCCTATTTAAATGTGTGCAGGTCACAATAAAGCCCATCTTTTGAAATTGTGATGGTCTAATTAAATTGTCTCAAGAAGTGGAAGTTGGTGCATACATGATAATGGTTCGTTGTTTTAGCTAATATTAAAGGAAGATATTGTTATGGTTTGCTACTAGAAAACATTAATGTCTATTATTATTTTTTTCTACTCTTATGGTTTTTGGTTTGCTACAAGAATACAATGGAAACATGGAATTGTTTTTGATGTTGTGATTGTCTACTCTTATGGTTTGCTACTGCACAAGTTTTACATATGCTATATTTTTGTGCACTTGAGCTTGTGCCATTTGATTTACTAGAAAAAATATGACAATGTATGCATAACTTGACAATGTATGCATAACTTTGGTTTGGACATAAACCAAAGAGACCCTCTAACTGACCGAAACTGAATTAGGTATTTCAGTTTGCTTTCGGTTCATGCTATTTCCAGAAAACGGTTCTAGGGTCGAGTTGGTTCAGGTAGAGCAACATCGCATATAATAATTATGTGCGCACACACCCCCGCCGCGAAGCGCGGGTGTTAAAAACTCGTTATTAAACGTTCATTGTATTGATTTTTAATTATTTTAAACTACCAGGGTACCCGCGTGTTGCGGCGGCGGGTACCCTGTGACAATTAAGCGGAAAAATAAAAAGAATTTGATCCCGGTGAGGCCCGGTTCACCTATTTTTATCGGTTCCGACGGGTCCTCTCCGATTCGTCTTCGGACAGATATTATTGGCTAGTGAACCGATGGTGACACTGGTTTCTGGTTGAACCCGTTGATCCGGTCTGGTTTTCAAAACTATATGCATCATCATTTTATGGAGACATCATATGTACGCTTTTGTAGATATATGCTTTTAATTGTTGTAAAATATGAATATCTGATTGTATTTTTATGTAATGGGGGTGTATTAAAGATTTATTAATTATGTATTAATTATTTTTATTTTTAAATGTTTATGTAATAAAGTGTTTTAATAGAAGTAATAATTATGTTTTAATTGTCAAGTTTTAATTATGTGTTTATGAATTATGTGTGTATGAGTTGTATATTATGTATAAACATGTGTAAGTTAAAAATTCAATATTATTTATATGTAGTTAAGGTAAATTCAATGGGTAATCATTTACCAAACAACGCATGTTCAAACCGAATGTCATCAGATTTCAAAAATCTAGAAAACCAAATAACTACCAACGGATGCCAATTCATGACTTCATGTGTAGACACTGAATAAATCCAAATATAGAAACCTATATTTGTTAATAAATCCAAATATAGAAACCTATATTTGTTAATATATAGGAGCAGATCAATTTTTTAGTAGGAGAAAGATGAATTGTTGATCCTATAACGAGTGGCTCAACTGGATTGTCAATATTCGTTTACATAAGCAATTGAAGGTGTTCTTTGAAGGTATTTGTTACGTGATGTGGTGGTTAATTTGGCGCTTCAGAAATCAATTGCTCTTTGGGAATTCTCAATCAAGGCGTGCTTTCTTATTCGATAATGTAGTTCAATTTTCTTATACGTGGTGCTCTAGTCGATCTAAGTGTAATGTTAATTGGGTCACTTGGTTACAAAACCCTAATTTTGTTATCTTGTAATCTTTTCTAGCTTCTTGCTAGTGTTTTAATAAAAATCTGCCGTTCAAAAAAAAAAGAGCGTTGAGTATTATGATGTTCACCATCCGTCAGTTTGAAATGGCAACCAAAGTGGCGTCGTCACTTTCAAGTCATGACACCAACCCTCATGCGCCGGTTGTTGAGCCAGTCCACTGGCGCGCGTGAGTTTGACAAAGGAACGATTTTTTTTAATTTTATAATGTATTTTAAAATGAATTTGTGTTTGTGTTGTGTTTTTAAGTGCGTGTGTCTTATCAGTGTGTGTGTGTGTTTAACTAGGGAAGGAACAAAAAGATAACATAGTTTACACGTTTCATTTTAAAATGATTTTAGTTTACTACTTTTTTTGTTCTAAATTAATAGTATACGTTTCTTTTTGAAATGTTCTAATATTAATTGGTCTAATTACGGGAATTAGATTGTAGTTTTGATCATGTATTAATATTTACTTTTTTAAATATTATTACAAACTTTAAAGAAGAATTTAATTAATTAGTTAAGGGTAGAACTGTCATTCTGCAAAAAAATAAAAAGAAAAAAAAGTAATAAATGCATTTTTTTTAAGTACAATATGTGTTTTTTTTAGGAGACAATAGTTTTGAGACAAAAGAAGTATGTATTTTTTTTAAAATTAACCCATTTGGGGTCATTGATATTTTTTGTATAGCGCATGGCAACCCGTTTTTTCTTTTTTTAATAATTAAACCTTTTTTAGTTTTTTTTTTAAATTCTATCTTATAATTTTTGTATTAGTCTTCTTATTTCTTATGTTTTTCTTTTGACTTTGTATTTTTATTTGAATAAATAAAAAATAAGTTAGTCTGAAAAATGGAAAAAATTAAATGGTGTCTCAAAACGTAAAACTAGCTCAAGCCATGGGAAAGAGAATATTTTGATGTAAGAATAAGTTGCTTGAGCCATAACACCTCACGCTCTAAAAACCGTAGATAGTAAATTCAAAATAGTAGTGTAAATAGATATGACCTCCATTTAACACAACACGTCTGTAACTTAATTTCTAGGCTCTTTTGAAAACCCAAGACTCGCTTCAAATCGGCAGTGTAAAAATAATTTGAAAGATTCACCTAAGGCATAATTTTTAAACAATTTTCAGATTTTTCTAATGAAAAATGATTAGATAGCAATTTCGACATAAATATTATTTTCTAGATATAACATGTTGATTGATGTATTAGTTTGTATAAATTGAGTCCTTTGAATGTTCTTAACTCACAGAGGGTGTTGCAACATAGGATATGAAATTATATTTAAAAGATACCCGTTAGGAATGCTAATTGCCCTTTTTATATTTCTCGTATACAATAGGTTTTAATGCAATCAATTTTTATGCTATGCTTTTTTTGGGAAAAACATGGTGTACATGTAAATAAGGTAAATGGAAAATAGGTACTATTACACAAGATTAATTAGTCTATCCATTTTTTTTTAAAAGCAATGCATTAAGAACCACCTCAAAAGAGGGAAAAACTACAAGGCAGGGACTTCCAAGGCGGAAGCCCTAAAACACAAAAAACAAGAGAAAGACCGAAAGCAAAAAGGCCATCCAAAAAAATAACAACTAACCAAAGACCTCTATAGGCGATAACACCCATATATCCCAAGCCAAGCTCAGATTTCGACACCTATTTGAAAGCCATAGAAGAGAAATTTGTTGAACCTACGTAAAAACATCCTCAAGAAGAATGGCCCTTTTCTCGGTTCCTCCACTTCCAAACCGACCACCAAAGAACATACATCACACCTTGAAGCGCCTTGCTAACCAACTTATATCAACAGCCTGCAGCAATTTGATGTGGGGCAGCTACTTTCCATCATCGCCCACATTTGTCAAGAATGCGCTTAACAATCACGCACTCACAAAAGATATGATCAGTAGACTCAAGAACCTGCTCACAAAGAGGTAACAGGGGAAATCCCCCTCGTAGCCAAAGCCGAGAAAGTTGGAAGCTTGTTATTCGCGACTCTCCACATAAAGACATTGACTTTAATAGAAACCCAACAATGGTTACGGGCCAGACTAAAAGATCCCAACAACTTCATATCAATGAGGTGAGATAACTTCTTAACGGTGAATATCCCGGTAGCTGCTAAGATCCATCGCCAACCATCAGCTATTTCGACCTTCAAAGACAGCGTAGATAGATTTTGCATTAGCTCACCGAGCTCATCAGTGGCACCGTTTCAACTGCCAAGACCCCAGAACCAAAACTTTCTTTTCATTATTTCCAAGGCGTACAATCGAGGATGCTTTTCCTTTAGACGCATACCATGGTCACACCAAACATCCTCCCAGAATCTGATACTGCAACCATTTCCAACTTTGCGAATTATGGAATTTGAAAAATCAACACTAATGACCTGAAGGGTGCTTGCAATGTTGACCGATGTCCCTTTACGAATGGAGCCCAAAACCACCATTTTCACCATAAATTCCTCTGATCACTTTGGTCCATAAGGCGTCAGGTTCCATCACCATCCTCCATTGCCATTTTCCTAAAAGGCTTAGGTTTTTTTCCCTAAGGCTTCCAATACTCTAGCCTCCCATCGAGCCCACGAGATGCCTTTGGAATCATTTTTAAAACCCCAAAAGAAGCGTCTTCGGATGTTTTCAAGGGTTCGTATTACCTTCAAAGGGCTCGTATGTTAGAATAGGTTTATAAGGGCAGACTTCAAGCATCGCTTTTATTTAGGGAGAGACGACCACCAATTTCCCTCTTGCTAATTTACTCGTTCTAAATAAAATTGTCTATTTTTTATAAATGGTTAGTGGATTAAAAATTTATTTACTATTTTGCATTCTATCAAAAGCTTTCGTTTGTTGCTAACTTTTTATCTTTTTTTTTATAATAACTTTCTATCAATCTAAACTTGTATTAATCATCTCATTTGATAATTTAATATTTTTTGTTTGTGGATAGTCTTTTCAGGATAAAAGAGTTACAAGATGTTTGAGTGAAAATTCATGCACAAGTTTTACGGGTAGATTTTACCGGAAGCAGCCCAAACAAAGGAGGAAGTGGTTTGTTTTCGTAGACGCAATAATACAATATTTCAGATGTTGATGGATTCTAAATAAACATAATTCCACAATCAAACTATAACACGTGCAAAACAATAATCATTTTTATTCGATATTAACTTGACTCATATGTTTTTAAGTTGTAATGATACTAATATTTTTCTTATTTAAACCTTAATCTTCTAAATTATCTTATTATTATCTATCATTAAACATTTACGCCGTGCGTGTGTTTGGTCCTTGTGCCTCATAGTGGTTGCCTTTAAGTTGCCTAGGTGTGCCTCCTTCTTGCCTGCCCTCAGTTGGCTACCATAGTGCCCTACTTAGGCTAGTCGTCTTTTCAGGCGGATAAGAGCCCCATTTCTCTCTTGTGGCCTTAGGGTATTGTTGTTCTTGTGGGTTGGTATGTTTGTTTGTCTGCCTGTGCTGCTTGGTCGTTGCCTTGTCGTTCGATGTATGGATATTTTTGCTCTGGTTTGTTTGATTTTGTTTGAGATGTGGTCTCTTATGGGATCCATCTTGTCTTCGTTTGTGTCTCTCTCGTGTTATGCTTGTTTTGATGTCTCTTGTTTGCTTATATCCCTGTTTGGTTGCGTTTTCTCTTGGTCATTTATGTACGGATCTTGTGCTCTTCGCTTGTTTGGTGTTTGTTCGTTTTCCTTGGATGTATGTTATTGGTTGCTTGTTTGCTTTTGCTTTGTTTGTTATCTTTCCTTGAGCAACACCCTAATGCACATGTACACTGACCAGAGGTACCCTGGAAGCAGTCTCTCTACTTCCGGGTTTATCCTGGAGGTAGGGGGATCTATCTACATTCCACCTCCCCCATACCCCGCTCCGGCGGGTTTGGGTATGTTGTTGTTGTTGTATCTATCATTAAACGGCAAAGTTAGAAAAATTTTAATGAATAATTGTCTCAAACTTAAAGCATCCACCATGATGAGGCTTTTTAAAAGGTTTATTAATTGCCAAATCATAAACATATTAAACTTTTGATACTATAAACTTCATTTTACTGTGTATAAACCTTTTATAACAATATGAAATGTTTATTCATAATACATGCATTAAATTATGAAAAGTCTAAGATTTTAGACATCTTCATGCCACATAGATATAAACTATAAGTTCACTATAGTTTAAACCTTTTCATAGACCTCCCATAGTGAATGCCCTTATACCTCGTTGATACACACACGATAAATTAAAAGTTCGTACATTTAATAAGAGAAAAAATTGTTCGATACACACAAAAAAATAATGTGTCAAGTTCGATATATTTTGAGACCATTATCCCATTTTTTATATAATTAGAGAAAAATATTTCGTGATTAGGATATCTCACTTTTAAAATCGAGCTAACACAACACATACGTATAAAACACATGTCAATTTTGTGGAAAAAAACTAAAAAGTGATAGTTAATATAAAACTTTAATTGTTGAAAGAATTATATGAAATCATCGTAAACTTATCAGTTTTCATATATATCTATATACTAGGATTTCTTTTTGGCCGTGCTTAGCACAGCCCAAGATGGTCTCATGTCCGTTTTTGATGGTTGGGAATTTTTTTAAAGAAAATCGGTTTCGAGTCTTATGGTATCCGGGGTGTATTTGAGGCATCTCCCTTAAATAGTGAGTGTTTAAGTTTCATTGCGAGCATAGATACTGAGTAGCGTGTGTTAGCCTTAAAAGAATCATTCTTTGATCTTTCTAACATTAAGCTGCTAGGAGCCTAGGAATAAATTTCGAGAGATCCGTCAAGGAGAACCATTCTTTGAACCATTATTTGAGACCATTAACAGGGAACGTGACTACGTGGTCATTGAAATGGTTACACAAATAAAATCTTGTTATTTTTATTTTTCCAAACTTCTATGTGTCATCATATTTCACTTGTCAAAAGATATCTCATGCCACCCATACTTGCGAACACTGTTGTTACCTTTCTAATCATTCTCATCCACCTTACCTTACTCGTATAGACCTTACTTCCTTGACTTTTCTTTCAAACTTTCATTAGTATAATAGTAGAAAAGATTGCATTAGACATTTTTATTCACATTTCTATGTAAAATTTTAATTTTAATTAAGCACAACGCAGCTTAATAAATGCTATGAAGCACAAATTATAATTACACGAGGCGTGTCGAACCTGTGCGTTGCACCAGGCTTGGTCTTTTGAAAAAATCTGATTGTTACTTTTGTCGTCTTTGTTTGTAGAAACCTTCTTGCAATACATGAAACCCTCTTATCTAATTATTTTCTTTTGTTATTCAATGTACAATAGGCCCGTGTAATGCACATATTTTGTATAATTGTTTTCTACGTAATGTTTAGCCTAAAAGCTTAAAATATAAATTAAATGGTATTAAAAACGCACATCGCTAATTCTTAGCAAAATAGTAAAAAATGAGGCGAGTAAAACTCAATTCTAACATGACCGTGTAGAGTTAAACCCAAGATTGGCTTAATCAATTTGCGAACCGTTATAGTTTGATCTCCACAAATAATTGATAAATGTAAACTCAAACATCCACAAATAAAATCCAAACTCATACAACTCTATAAAATATGCAACTATCACACTCAAATTCACCAACTTGTCATCACAACATTGTTTTACAAATTAAAAGACTCTTAAAGTCGTCTTCTACTAATAGAAGCGCCTTTGATAGAAGTTAACCAAACAGTAAAATCATTCCCGCATGCAACATCTCTTACATCCGTTATAAGACATTGTACCGAAGATAACTCAACTTTTGCATAAGCAAAATAAGTAAACAATTGTTAGCACAAAGAAGAGTTGATGCCAAAATTAAGTAATCAATCTACTTCATTTAATATCATCTTTACAATTGTAAGAATGTCACTCACCATTTTTAATTGAGCACGTACCAAGCTGTCCATGCTTGTTCTAACCAAAAGAAAAAGAGCAGCCATCTTCGGTTTGCACAACAGTATGGCCTCCGTTTCCTGCTTTAACTACTTTATATGTGTGAAGACAACAACCAACATTAGCATGGACTCATGGACATCCATATGACTAAGCCTACAAAAATTAAGTTGTAACTTTTGTGTTTGTGCATATGATTTTGGCCGGTTTTTATAGGCATTGGATTATGTTAAATCATTAATTTTTTGGCAATCTTTTCATCTTCCTCTCACTTCATAACCGAATATGTATATTGAAGTCATTAAAATTTCATAAGCAAAAACATTAAACAATGCTAGATTTCATTAATAATAAAGTCTCGGGATTTTACCATTTTTTGATGTTATTTTTTTTTTAACGGCAACTTTATTAAAAACCACTAGCAAGGAGCTAGAAAATTACATAAAAATCAAATGAGGATGTTGAAGCCAACTAACCCAATTCAAAGTTCTATTACCTCTAGCTAAACACCAATTAAACGACCGTAAGACAATCTCATCGAAAATAGCATCTTTACGAGGATTAGAATCCGCAAAAAGGAGGTGATTCCTGAAATTCCATAAACTCCACCAAGAGACGTAAAAAAACACCTTCTAACACTTCTTTAGACTTAGCACCAATGCGTAACTGTTTGAACCAACCCTGCCAATCTGTATACGAATTAAAAGAGTGAAAATCCAAGTCCCACCAACGACATACTAACCTTGTCACATCTCTCGCCAAGCAGCAACGAAAAAATAAATGAGAAGAATCTTCTGGTTCTCCGTCACAAATCGGGCAAGATAAGGAATCGATCAAGATGTTTCTCTTGACTAAATTCGAACGTGTATGAAGACGATCTTGGAGAGCCTTCCAAACAAAAACATTAACTTTAATCGGGATACATTTAATCCAGATGTTATGTAATTCTTTTTGTTGACTCTATTGTACTTTTAGTTTCTAGCGTCTTGCTAAACTCTTTTTTATATATATTTCATCTTTGCCGTTAAAAAAAAGTCTTTAAATCACTAAGACTCCTATTAAATTTAGCGTACTCAATCAATCTTTATATATATATATAGATGTCAGTCACAATGTCACATGTACGTATAGTAATACGATAGTGTAGAAAGTGAATATCAAACGAAACAACAACGAATAGCACATAGTTATTACTCATATCATATACAAATGTTTTTGTGAAAAGCATGTTCTACTTTTTAATACTGAACCGATAGGCGTGAGTGAGTATGTTTATGAACTATGACCATTAAGAATATATGAGTATATATTTACCAACTCATGAACTCAAGTACTACGTAGGTAATTAAGCTAACAGTCCAAACTTATGTATCAATTACAAAGAAAAGTATATATCGATTTCTTAAATAAACTTCATTTAAGGTACAAAGTACAAACTGTAAATGATCATTTCGAAGAATCAAACTGTTAGGAGATCAAATAACATAAAAAATATCTTGAAATGATTTTATTTTTTTCAAGAAATCTTCTTAGCTGACTCCTATATACGTTGTGAGCTCATCAATACAAGATAAAGGACACTGGCCGAACACTCGACTTCTCCATTAAAATTGGAAGGCTTATATCACGCTTTTACTACGATATCAAAAAGACAACAATACTAAAGGATATCTAAACACGAACCTGTTCTTGAGATCTAATATCATCCTCCACTATGTGGAAAGTTATACAACCTTTAGTATTGTTGTCTAATAAACCAAAAATCAGTTTCCAGATTCTGGAGAAATATGTAAACTAAGATATATGTGCATGAAGCCATGAATGCTCCTTTTAACAGAGGCAGCCATTCTATTTCATCAAATATGTACCCATGGTTAAAAAGTTGTACTACCTGCTTAAGACACAACCATCTTCTTCCACAGTCTTTATCAATACAAACCGTCGAGCTCCGCTGATCTGCAGCTACAACACTTATACAACACTATGATAATCAAGGGAAAAACTAACGCACATAAATGGAAGAAAAAAAAAGAACTGACCGTTATACAAGTTGTTGACGGCTATCACCAGTACACCACAACTATCATAACAAAAAATAAGAACCAAGTATTGTATAATTTCAAGAATATATTCAAAGAAAAAAATATGTTGAAGAAGAGTATACAGGAGAGAAAGAGGGAGATTTACCGTATGATTTGAGATGTGGGTGAGAAGACGAAGATATTTGAAGCATGGAGGAAGAGTGTGAAGACTCATAATTCTCAACTCACTCAAAGTCTCAAATAGTTAGCAAATATTTTTTGCTGACGTGTCCAAATTTGAAGCTTAACAATGTCCTACGTGGCATTTTGTGGACGCTCTACCTTCGCTTATATCGGCAGAGAAAGACTGGGCATTCAGGCGAGCCGCCCGGTGGTGTGGTACGTAGTGGGTTTAGTACGCCCCGTCAAAATGGCTCCGAAACAAACAAAAAGGTGTGTGCCGCACTCACGAAGGACTGCCAGTGATATACTGGAGGAAAGGCTTAACAATGTCCTACGTGGCATTTTGTGGACGCTCTACCTTCGTTATCAAAAGCTTTATTATAAAAAATATCTCCTTAGAATTTTTATCCTAACTTTATATTTTTGTAAAAGAATTTATTTGTTGTCATTTATAAATATTATTATCGGTTTAGATTACAACTATTAAATGATAGCACAAGTCATTGTGAAATGTAGAAGAATTCACGAAATCGTACGTATACGAAAAATTCATATATTCCTCTTTGTTATTTTAAGTAAGAATATTCGATTTTTTTTACGATATGTGTTTAGTAACGACCCATGTTATTCCTTTTTATAAGTTTGTTCCATGCATACACGGGAATGAAAGTTAAATACGGCTAACATTATTATCAATGAGAATATAAATATCAAAATATAAGCATTAATTACAGTCGCACCAAAATAAATATATACGAGTAAGATATCACTTATAGGAACGACTCATGTAATTCCTATTAAAAGTATAAATAAACATATCTTATAAAAAGCATGTTTTTTTTAATCTTTATCTTTTAACTTCCTAAAGAGTCATTGCGTGCTATTAAACACTTATATTGTGTACAATATGCTGAATAGTTAAATCTAAACAAAATCATCAACCTCGACATCATGCTAGTTAAACATAATCAAATCATTCGTTTAACAAAAATCTTTATAAAATATTCATCGATATTAGTATATAATGAAAAAGTTTATGTTCAACTCGTGTTATTAGTTATACTTATATCACAATTAAAAAACATTAAACATGAAAAAATTCTTATATTTTCTTATAATAAACTATAATTTAAAAAAAAAATTGATTTATATGTAAATGCATGTACGGGATTTATTACTAGTTAAACTATGATATATTTTTTTATACACAACAAAAAATTTAATAGCTTAACATTTTGATTTGTATGTAGTTTTTACCCATAGGGTTTAGTAAAATGGGTTTAAAATGTTATACTACTACTCATCTAGCATGCCAATTATGTGAAGACACTCTTTGAGATAGGTATGTCACATTAATGGCCAACTAAAAACGAGCAAACACAATACACACTCAAATGGGCGATGTTTAAACACTTACCTACATCTAATGTTTGAAAACTATATTGAAAGACCTAAGATTGAATGTTACAACTTACGAACGAACTGATAATAGAAAGAAGAAAAAACAGTATATGTTGGGCTATAAAGTGGCCCAATAAGCTATATTGGGTGTAGTGGTTCTATTGGATCAATCAAGTGACATATTTACCGTTAAGTAATTTTTATCATGTCTATTGTCTTAACCATAAATCCATAAACATTTGCTTCAAGGAGTGGATCACATTGTGACATATTATTGGTTTTAGGTTACAACATCAAACTATCTATAGACTCACCTATTTAGCTATTCTAAGACTGAATGAAATATTCACAATACAATAAAAAGGATCATAAACTTGCATGCTTCATAACTTCAAGTGAACATAGAAATTCATGTTACCAAATTAGGAAATAGCTGCAACTAGTGAACAAAAGATATACTCAAATGATAGTCTTCTACAGTGGCGGTGCTGGGCTGTGCTGCGGGTGCAATGGCACACGGCCGGCATTAATAGAATCTGAAAGGCAGCGATTATCAAAAATACGTTTATTACTGATTTTTAATGTTTCGGTCAAATCACGTAGTCCCTTATGATATCCATTTTTTTCCTTGAGCAAATTGCCTATCCTTCGGGTAACATCTTTTTACATCCTTATACATTGTTATATAGTAATTGACTGAGATTTCACACTTTAGTCACGTGTTAACAAGTTAACATTGATGGGTTGTTCGTCCACGGGATTTCATAAAAAAAAAAAGAAAAAAAAATCTCGAGCAGCTAAAGTCGGATACTTACAAACAAACTTTGTCTGTCTGTTTTTTAAGTGGAAGTGTTAAAATTGATCAGAAGTTCTTTAAAAATCGATTATGTTGAAGTCTTAAGAAGATTATGTTGGGCTTTAAAATGGGTAAGATATACTTAGGCTCATGTTATATAGGCTCTAGTGGTGCCGTTATATCGACAACCACATTCTGAAATATAGTACTAACGTTTGTTTTCTGTTATGATTTGCTTGCTGTTAAATTTAAACTACTGATTGAACATGTAGGTTGCATGGGCATACATGAGTATACTTTAACCAACTCGTTATCATATCTAAGTAAGTAAGTTGAATTGTTGAAACAAATACCTCTAATATCTTGGATAAATTTAAGGGATAACTACTTGAAAATGTATCATACTTGTCACTTTTTGTTATTGTGTGTATTGAACTTTTTTTTTATATTGTATGTACTAAACGTTCAAATTTCGACCTTTGTGTGTATTTTGTCACTATTCTAGCCATGTAAAATGACCATTTTACCCTTCGAATTTTAAAAAAAGTAAGGGTAAAATGGTCAAAAATACACACAAAGGTCGAAATTTGAAAGTTTGATACACACAATAAGAAAAAAAAAGTTCAGTACACACAATAACAAAAAGTGACAAGTATAATACATTTTCAAGTAATTAACCCTAAATTTAATTACGGCAACCCTTGCAAAGGAAGGTGTTCAATGCCAGTAAATTAAACTTCCGTAGATTAGGGTTCTGATTCTAAGTTTCACCAAATAAATTTGCAAATTTTCAATATTTTTTCTGTATTAGTTTGATGTTCAGCCCACATCGGGGCCGGATATTGGGGAGTGCGACAGGTGCGCTCGCACAAGGCCACAACCAAAGAGGGGCCACCAAAAGTTGAAAATTTATGTTATATATGTATGCATTTTTTGTCATTATCTGAATACAATGTACTATAATAATTTGTATGAAAGAAGTATAATTCGTTTATACGTTTATTTTTTGTATTTAGTGAGGCCTCCATATAGTAATGGCACAGGGCCACCGAAATCCATGAGACGGCCCTGGCCCACATCATTTATCAATCGTGTAGGCTTGAAACACTAAACCATCAAAATTACAACTGTAGTTTTTCTTAGATAATTTACGTTTGTTTAACTATATATCATCGTGTTGAGGTATGTATGTGATCCTAACAAGATTAACTACTCGGAGTTTCGGATCATAAATTTTATACGTAAGTAGTAGATAAATTATAAAGTTTATACGACAAATATAGCTTACGATTTAATGTACACGCTATGTCACAATTATAAATTTGGTAATCATTAGTACGGATTCACACAACCAGGTGGACACTACAACAATATAAGCGTTTAGGGTCGACAATTTCGACCCCAAACTACAAAGTTTGTCCACCCAAAGCACTTAGGGTCGACAATTTCGACCCTAAGAAATCGATCCAAAATTCTCGACCCAAAAATCTTTGGGTCGACTCAACCCTTTGAAAGTTGGGTCGACAAGGGGGGACCACAACATTTCAACCAAAAAGTTTGACTAACCTTAGGGTCGACACTCCTTTGTTTCTTTGGGTCGACATTGTCGACCCTACTCTTTTTAATTTATTAAAATCATTTTAATATAAAAAAACACTTAATATTTAAATACTTAGGGTCGACATATACCTTGCAACTTTGGGTCGACATTGTCGACCCTAAGCTTTTACTGGATTATATCCCCAAGTTTAGGGTCGACATTGTCGACCCTAAGATTGAGATTAGGGTCGACAATGTCGACCCTAAAGTGTTCCTGGGCAAAAGTACAAAACTGGACGCATGTCCAGTTTTCCAGATTTTTTCCGGAAAAAATCTACATTTCAACAAATCCAGAATTCGGCAAATCCACAATACGATACAATACCAAACGTTACAATACAATTCAACAAATCCACTTTTACAATACTACTAAACGTCACAATTCCATTCAACAAAATTCACGCCACGATAAAATACCAAATTCATGTTTCACAAACGTAACAAGTCTAAAAGTTATTACACATACTAAGATACTACATAAAAACGTCTACTCGTCCTCGTCTGAATAGTCATCATCACCACCGTATGTTGCTCGGCTCCTCCTCCTCCCCTGATGAGGACTCGTTATTGTTTTCACGAGCCAAATCTTGAGCCAATTATTCACAGTTCCGCAAATCGTTCATATGGGGATTCGTTTGAAGGATGTAGCGGGGACGTTCGGCTTTAGAATTAGAACTAAAGGCGACATAATAAGTGGAGTTGAGAACGGGACGATAACAGTTGTTGAAGTTATTATTAGTGACGGGAGTGATAGGAAATGGGCCGATATAGGGAGGTTGGAGTAGTTGGAGTGGGCCGGTATAGGGAGGTTGGAGTGGGCCGGTATAAGGAGGTTGGAGTGGTTGATTAAAGGGAAAGGGAGGTTGGAGTAAGTGAGCCCAATTAGGGGTGAGTTGGGGCATAAGACCGGGTGGGGGTAGGGGTACAAGACTAAAAGTAGGAGGGTTAAATGGATGAGCACTATTTGGTAAGTTGTAGTGCATAAAAAACTGACCTAGGGCGGCATTAATCGCCTTAGAATTTTGTTGCGCCACATTAGCCTGTTGGTCCGCCGTGTCAGCCTTTAACGAAGCCAAATAAGCCTGTGCCTGCGCCTCCTCAGCTTGCTTCCTGTGTAACTCTTTCTCTTACTCTTGTTGCCTGAACATCTGCGTGATCTGATCCCGAGTCATAATATCTCCAAATGCACGATTTGCGCGCATGCGAGAAGTTGAGCCACCACCTGGTAACTTCCTGCCCATGCCCGACATATTCTGGCAGTTGTCACTCGGAACGATTTCATCCAATATTTCTTGATCGGTCTTGAACGGGATGAGGCCGGCTTTAATATTATCTTTCATGGCCTTCATATCCAACTGTGAAAGAAAAAGAGAAAAAAAGGTTAAAAAACATAAAATAAGTTATTAAAGCATGTAAAGAGTTAAATTACTTACATATCTCTTCTCGTTTTCTGTGGTTTTAAATTGCACTGCATCTTCTTATTTGAGTGCCCCTCCTCCACTTTCAATGATGTCCTCGTAATACACTTTTTTCGACTTTCTATAACAATATCAACTAAATTAATAACGAGCTATAAAAAAACAATAATAACCACCTTTCCAAAAATATCACAAAAATTATAAAGATCTTACATATTCATTCCTTCCTGCGTGAATAGATTTTTTTTTCTTGATGGTTTATTATCGTGTTTTTTGCTTGGTTAGCGCATTCTGCAAACTTCTAAAACGAACTTCACGACACCCGATTCCGGTTGGGGGGACCACCATCCAACCAACTCATTCCATATTCATCATGGGTTCTCTCCGCCCCACCCTTTCCGGCGGCGCGGATGATTCTTTGCCTCATCGGGCGACGTATTTTTGCATAATGGTCAGCCTTGATCCTGTTCTTATTTTTGCGCCAAAGTACCTCAATTTAGTTCCCAAGCCCAAGCCTTACCCATTCCCCCACCGTAATTATACATTTTCTGTCAACCACAACACTTGTCCTATTTATTGTAACCATTCCGGAGGTTGAAATCGCTCTAACATATAAACATTTGCATTAAAGATAAAAAATGCAATTAAACATAACACGCATATCTAAACGTCGATAACAATAAGAATAGAAGTAAAATAAACAATTAATACCTCAAGTGTAGGATAAATATGCGCTTTAATTTAAAATAGGCCTCTGGAATTTCTTCCCACTCGCAAGCAAGGGGGAAGTGGCCGGACTGTTTCCCCCATAAGACTATTCAACATGCCTAAAAATTGACTACAGGAGTGGAAGGTACCAGATTCCTCGTAATCAAAGCCAATTCTCAAAGGTTGTCATTAATTTTCATCTAAAAACCCTTCCCTTAAGGACCGATTTTCCCGTCTTAAGACGTAGCATCGAACCTACAAAGATTAGTTTATTGATTCGTGAAAATTCAATAAAAGAAATTAAAAAGATCAGTGTTATAAAATAAAAATTAAAAAAAATCACAGACACAATTTCTTACTTGGCACTGGGCCGGTACGGGCCGTGTGGGCCGTCTGGGTGGACTACCACCAGCATCCCCACCGTGTGATCTAGGAGCTACACACGCCATCTGTAAAATAACAAGTACAAGAACACACAATTTCATGGACCAATTAATGCTAATACACAAATTCATATAAATATACACAATTTCGTTGACCAATTAATGCTAATACACAGTTGTTTGAGTTGGTGGAGTTGGGACATTATTTGCAGAAATATCTTCGAAGAACGCATCCATGTCAATGTGTTCAGGTGAATGTGGTACCGGTGGAGGTAGCGGAAGAATCGGTTCACCGTGATATTTCCAAGTGGTATAATGTTGGTCAAACCCGTGTCTAGATATGTGTACCTCAAGAGTTTTGAGGGTAACCAAATTATCACAGTTACAATAGCAACTACTGGCAACTGATCTTTCGTGTGATGGGAGGTTGCACAAATGGCTCCATATGCGCGATGAATGCCAAAAGACCATCTAAAAATGCATTGGAATTACGACTGGATATAGTGATCCAACTCTTATCAATTGTCATAACTGCGTTGCAAATAAACATATTCAAATAAATGTTTTTTATTTTTTATACCAAAAGGTCATTAACAAAACTATGAATCAAAAAGGTCATACTAACCAATGAATAAGAACTGTTTTGTTTTACCTAGAGCAACTATAAAAGCAACCTAACCCACTCTTGAATGTTTTTGTCTCATATATGAAAGCGTATAACTGATTTACATTTAAAAAAATTCAACAGCAATTTTCCCCCACAACTCCCAAATAGTGCATATAAAAGACATATTCGTAGGAGTGATGGGGAAACACTGTCGAATTTCTCTCAAATAGTAAAACAGTTATACGCATTCATATCCTAAATGAGACAAAACATTCAAAAAGCAGTCCCAAACAGGGACTTTCCGAAATTAATTTCTAATAAATTAATTTCGGACGGGTTTTTTCAATAGTTTGATTTAAACTTCGGGACGGGGATTTTCCGAAATCAATCACTAAAATCCTAAAATCATTTACAAAAGACTAACAATCAAATATCATTCATATAACATAATAAGCATATGCATAATATTAATCACCAACATATGTATTCGCATTATGATATTCACAACGCCTTTCACAATATCATTCACACGCGTACTAACTAAACGCCATTCAAAATAACAAACTAACCAATATTCAAAGCTTACTAACTAAATGCCATTCACAATATCATACTAACCAAATGCCATTCACAATATCAACAAAACTAACCAAATGTCATTCCCTAACCATCCGAACTAAAACGTCATTCAACAATATCATACTAAACCAAATTCATACTATTAATAAAAAACACTCTTGCAAACATCCAACTAATTTAATTACATACCTAGTTCACGGCCGAAAAAAAGGAAGAGAATAAAAGAGGAAGATAGAAAAATTGCCCGCCACTCGACTCGGCTGTCCCGGGGCTAACCAACACACAAACACAACAAAAAACCAACCCTACTATGGTGGCTGCTGCTGTGGCGGCGGTGGCTTGCTGCTTGCTGCTCGTGGTGGGAGTCAACGGGGTGGCTACTGCTGCTAAAAGCTAGTGGTGGAACGACTGCTTGCCAGCGTGGTTGCCTACTTACTAGATGCCGCTGGCGATGGTGGTGGCTACCTGCTGCTGCTAAGGTGGTGGTTCCATCTAGTTCATCACAAACACAAAAAAAAAATTAACACAAAGAATTATAACAAAACATACAAATTAGCACACAATAATTATTAAACAAAAAACATCAATACCTTCATAAAATTAATTTCTAATAAATTAATTTCGGACGGGTTTTCTATAGGTTGATTAACTTCGGACGGGGATTTTCCATTCACAATATCATACTAACCAAATGTCATTCACAATATCATCAAACTAACCAAATGTCATTCACACGCATACTAACTAAACGCCATTCACAATATCATACTAACCAAATTCATACTATTAATAAAAACGCAAGCATCCAACTAATTTAATTACATACCTAGTTTACGGCCGAAAAAAGGAAGAGAATACAAGAGGAAGATAGAAAAATTGCCCGCCACTCGACTCGGATGTCCCGGGGCTAACCAACACACAAACACAACAAAAAACAACCCAAATTAAACAACGAAATGCATATTATTACAATGATATAAAACAACATTATGAAAAGAAAATTATACTAAAACAACAAAAACCAACCCTACTGTGGTGGCTGCTGTTGTGGCGGCGGTGGCTGCTGCTGCTGCGGTGGTGGGTCACGGAGGTGGCTACTGCTACTGCTATGGTGGTACTACTGCTGTCGACGGTGGTTGCTACTGCCGCGGCGGTGGTGGTGGCTACCTGCTGCTACTAAGGTGGTGGTTCCATCTAGTTCATCACAAACACACAAAAAATTATAACAAAACATACAAATTAGCACACAATAATTATAAAATACATCATACCTTCATAAATTAATTAAAGAAAAGTTAACAAAATCAAACTCGAATTGTGGTGGGTTTTAGGGGATTTGGAGGTGTTGGGTCGATTTGGGTTTTGGGATTTGGAGATATGTTTTTTTTTGTTAAACACTTAGAAAAAAAAAGAGATGGATATATCGGCTGAATTATGGAAAACGTTTAGGGTCGACATATCTTTGAATTTTTGGGTCGACATTGTCGACCCTAAACGTTTTATATAAAAAACATATTTACCTGCTACATAGTTTTGTTGTTTAGCGAGTTTTGGGTCGACAATGTCGACCCTAAACTTGTAGCGGGATAACAAAACTTTTTGGCGGGTTGTTTAATTTTGGTGAATTTTTTTGGTAAAATTTGGGGGGATTTTTAGGGTCGACAATGTCGACCCTAATTGTTTTTTATAAATTATAAATAAACAAGCAAAATTACCCGCGCGTTGCTGCGGAGCGTTAATTTTTCGCGTATTGTTGCGGGCCATTAATTTTTATTTTTTATTTTTTATTTTTTAATTTTGCGCGGGTTTATTTTTTCGGTCTCATGTTTAATAACTTGATTTTTTTTGCAATATTGGGCTCGTTTTGTTCGCAATTCGAAAATCTTTCCGTGGGTATTTTTTGGTCGGAATGACTCGATAGATATGTGTTATATATAAAAAAACGTAAATAGTTAGAAGCCGAGGGTACGTTTTGTAATTATTTTTTTTCTATTTATATTAAACTTCAACATTTTTTATAAAATCGTGCGTATATCAGAAGCATTGCAATATTGGACTCGTTTTGTTCGCAATGCGAAGATCTTTACGCGGGTATTTTTTATCTGAATGAATAGGTAGATATATGTTATATATTTGATAAGTAAAGTTTTCGCGTGTTGTTGCGGGCCAAGTCTGGATAACTCAGCTCTTATCCTCACAAAATCGTACGCTTGTATGTATCTTTCGGGTATTGTTTTACTGATTGCTCAGATATTCACATGAATCTTTAATGCATTTTAGAGTTTAACAAAGTAGTTTCTTTAGCGGAATCCATAATTGATGAATTATTTTAACTACAAAAATAGGGCAGGCAGGGGTGTTGGTTCGCATTTGTTAAACGGAGGAGTCGAGATGGTATCCTTAGACCTGAGATGTTAAACGGATGAGTCGATATAGTATCGGTGATACATGAGATATAGTATCGTGATACATGAAATGTCGTGATACCCTTTATGTTAATTATGCTTGGTGGGTTTTATCTATGTGATAAGCTAAGAGCTCAAATTGCAGACCATCGCATGCTTGCTCAAGAGCTTGATGCTTCCAGTGGGTGGGTGATTATAAAGGACAAGACAGTTGATTCAGCTGCCCTATTTCACGACCTTTATAATGACATGGAGAATCTTGGTTTGGAGTAATTAGTACGCTTTAATGTTTGAACTTTAATAGATGAGTAATATAATCCGTATGCTTTAATGTTTGAACTTTAATCGATCTGTAATGTAATTGTGCAGACAACTATTTACCCCACTAGAGTTTGGTTAATTGTTAGAGTTTGGTCAATTGTGCAGACAACTATTTACCCCACTAGAATATGCTTGGAAGATGCCATGGCCATTTGGTTAATTGTAGGGATGTACACTTCTGGAAACTTTATTATGGTTTAACACAGTTCGATTTATTCCCGCCAAAAACTTCCGACCGCCAATTACTCCCGCCAAAAACTTCCGCCAATTACTCCCGCCAAATACTCCCGCCAAAAACTCCTGCCAAAAACTCCCGCCAATTAGTCCCTCCAAAATCTCTTTCATACCATAAAAGCAGATACTCTCACAATCACAAACATATCACACACTCTTACCACGAAAAAATGGTGATGATGGTGCCACATGAAGCTTTTGCGTGTCGGTGTGAAAGAGGAGATGTAATTCTTCGACAAGCGTATACAACTGAGAATTACGGTAAACTACACTATGCATGTCCAAAATCAAAGGTGATCAATCAAATGTTTTTTATATGTGTAATAAATAAATATATTATGGTTAGTTGTTTTATGAACTGATTTCTTTACTATTTAACAGCATCCGAAACATTATGTGGATTTTTTTATGAAAAGAGGACCGACTTCGTGACTTAATGAGTTCTCCTGGAGCTCCATCTGCAGGACCTTCAACACCTCAAATCTATTCTCCCGGATCTTCAAGAAACGCAGAGTGCTCAAACTGCAAGCAATTGCGTGGAAGGATAAGTGTACTCAAGGCAACAATGGAGATGCATATGCATCCGGAACAACACACACTCAATTCGGCTGCACTATATCACGAAGTTCTCAATGAAATGGAAAAACTTGATTTTGAGTAGTTTGTCATTTGCAATGTAATTCGTATGTTTTATTGTATGTTAAGACTTTGTTTAATCGATCTGTAATGTAATTCGTACGCTTTACTTAATTACATTTTACCGTCACATGTTCTTCTTTTTCTAGTAGTGTTTGTTAAAATATATATAAGGTTTTTTTAAATAGATTTTTTGACTATAATTGGTAATTTATATCATTTCTGAATTTATAAAAAGTATTTTAAATTTTTGTATAAATTTTTTCTTTTAAAAGAAATTTAGGGTCGACATTGTCGACCCTAATTTTCGACCCAAAACAGTTTTGTTGACTAACCAGTTTTGTTGAATAAATGTGGTCCCCATGCCTCAGTTAGGGTCGACATTGTCGACCCTAATATTTCCTCGACCCAAAACGCTCATTTTGTTGTAGTGTGAGTTCGCTTAGCTCTAGGCATAAACACGTGTGAATGAGAGTCATGCCGCATGCGTATAAACACCGACCCAAACACAAACTCTATGATCAGAAGAATCTGATCAAAAACCAAACCCGAACACGAAACATAACCCACCACGTCGTTCCAACCTTAAAAATTTGACGTAAACCCAAAACCATGCATGGTCACGAACTCATAGCATGAACACTAGCTCGAATGAATACGAACCGGTCATATTCAACCTAATCGAAGCTACTTATTCAAGTTTTTACGTGCTCTCTCTATGGTAGTAATAAGTTGTTATGTCGAGACATGCCTCCAATCGTTGTCACCTTCACCAATACGCTTTCTAAACATGACTAGTACAACAACTTCTCTCTTTCGAGGATGGTGGCGCAAGTACATGATAAAGAGACTGCTTCCAACTGTTATTAAATTTCACTTCTTCACTATATGAATTGCAATGTTATAGCAGCCATGAATGGTGTAGCATCTAAGAACGTATCATTCTTTAGCAAGCTATTAACGCTTGGGTTTGGAGAAGAAAACTCAAGCATTAATTTCTTCATCAGTTGTGACCATGTGTTCATGACTCCCCCAATTCGAGCATATGCTATTGTAAATGACGGTTGAACTGGCGGGTAAGTTGCAATGGGTTCACAACGGTATAAACACAAATGCGGAAGCAAAACCTTCGTTTGACAGCACTTACCCAAACTCAGTATGAACCTAAGAGTGAAAGTAAACGAAATAAGTGCAAACTAAAAGCAAACTAAGCCCCCACCAGCCTCCAAACAATATCAATCAACAAATCAACAGGGTATTAAAGATAATCAAACACACACCAAGCACACCAAGCTTTTAGCGTGGAAAACCCCAAAGTGGGAAAAACCACGGGACACCTAGTGTCGCTTAAATCCCTATCAAGCAAGAGAGGTAACACAAAGTCTTCTCTAGATAACACTATATGCCAACAACATCAATCATAAATCTTGGAATCAATATCAAGATATATGGCAACAAACAAAGACAAGAAAGGAAGAATATCACCAAACAACTTGCATTTCCCGGGTAAGAAAAAACATCCAGGCCGTTCAAAATCAAGATCCCAATCGGTCCAAACCTACCTTTAATATGCAAGGAAGCTCAGTCCAATAATCGTAACGATCCGACGGGCAAACTCCGGGATAGACAAACGACTGATGCAGAGTTTTAGGGTGATAAGAACTCAGAATAATCTTCTTCTTTTTACTTTCTTACTCTATTCTCTCTTGTTTACACACATTAAAATGAGCATCAGGGATGCCCTAAATAAGGTCTAAATGGACCCAAGAGAGGCCCAATTTTTGGGCTCTTAACCTCTTGGACTAAGAAAAACCCAAGCAAATCTCCCCCATTTTCTGTCCTATGAGGATGAGTTCGCCCATCCCAGCGAATGACAACAGATCTCAACTATTTCCTCTTGCTACAGCCTTCGTCAACATATCGCAAGCATTATCATCCCATATTAACTTATTAAGTTCAAACATACCATCTTCAAATGCATCTCTAATCAATGATACCGGATAATCAATATGTTTTGTTCTTTTATGAAACAACGAATTCTTCAGGTGCAAAGGTGAATAGTACACTGATTGTCAACAAAGAAAATACGCATAACGTTGATTGCTTGAAACCAAGTTCTTGCAAAAACCTTTTCAACCATAAAAGTTCTTTGCACGCTTCCGATGCCAGCCCAATACTCAGCTCTGTTGTAAACAAGGCACACACTTTTGTTAACTTGATTGCCATGAAACAGCTTCCCCTGCAAAGGTCATCAAATATCCAGAAGTGGACTTCATGTTGTCCTTATTTCCAGCCAAATCTGAGTCTGTGTAACCAACAAGCATGGGTTTCCCATTTCCAAATGTGATAGCCGCAAATTTGGAAGTACTCGCAGATATCAGAAATATCCATTAACAGCTTCCAATCCTTCTTACCAGGAATTTTGATAGGAATCGACTGACAACACCAACCGGCATGAGCAAATCCGGCCTGTACACACCATAACGATACATTAACTACCCACCGCTGAGGCATATGGCACTCTACCATCTTGTTGTAATATCTTCTTAGAGAAGGACATCTCCTATCAGTAAGCTTAAAGTTGGGAGTTAGAGGGGAACTAACCACTTTAGCTTTTATCCATGTTAAACCTGCGGCAGCACTTCTCAATGTATTGGCTCTTGTGAAATATGCAACTTCTTGGCAACCTCTATCAGGAAAATCCGAAATGCCAAGGTTTGTTTTGCTGCCCCAAGTCTTTCATAGCAAAGGATTATGCTCAAATCTTGCTTCATTGGGCGAATTCTTCTAATTTCTTGCCAACAATTAGCATATCATCACATATAGCAATAAGATGATGAAGTCATCATCACCAAACCTCTGAAAGAAAACACAATGATCAGAAAAAGTCTTTCGGAAGCCTTGCTTCCCTATAACTGACTCAAACTTCTTGTACCACTGTCTCGGTGCTTGCTTCAACCCATACAAACTCTTCTGAAGTCTACACACGTAGTCTTCCTTCCCCTTAACCTGAAACCCTTCAGGTTGTTTCCATATAGATTTCATTGTGTACTGAAGAATCACCATGAAGGAAAGCAGTCTTGACATCCATATGCTCCCACCTCAAGTCGAGGCTAGCCGCCAAACCAATACATCTCGAATAGAGTCCCAACATCACGCCTGGAGAGAAAATCACATTAAGAATCAATACCTTTCATCCGACTGAAACATTAACCACCAATCTGCCTTGTACCTCGACTAAGGAGTATTACTCTTCAGTCTTCAATTTGTACACCCATTTGTTTTCGAAGCTCTCTTGCCCTTGAGGGCAATCTTCCGTCAACTCAAAGGTATTGTTCTCCATACAAGGATTTCATCTCATCTTGCATGGCATCAAAACCATTCTTTCTTGTGTCATCTCCATGAGCTAAGCATAACCACTCGGCTCTCCCCCATCATGAGTAAAACATACACACTTGCAGAATAGCGTGTGGAAGGATTTAACATCTCTATGGACCGCCTAAGCGGAACAATATGGTGAGCATAGGCACTGGTCAACATCAGGATGAACGTCTTTCAATCTGGTTTGGTTTGCTCTTGAGCATCAACATCATCAGGCTACCATGTTCTTCATCATTTTGTTCTTTATCATTCTGATATCATCTCCAACAGTGCATCAAATGTTGTTGGAGAACCAGATCTAAGTCAATAGGATCATCATTATGTTGACGGAATTGGCTCCTTCTCACTCTTTCAACATCCTTGAAAGTTTATCTTCCGTCAAACTCTACATCTCGGCTGCGAACAAGTTTCTTTTGTACTGGGTCATACAACCTGTACCCAAGTTCATCTTGACCATACCCGAGGAACACACATGGCTTATTCTTCACATCAAGCTTTGATCTTTCATCTTTGGGAATATGCACAGATGCCTTATCACAAAGACTTCTTAAATGATGGTATTAAACATCTTTGCCACTCCAAACCGTGTCATGAACATCAACGCAAAGAACACCAGGGGTTAAATTAATAACATGTACCCGCCGTATCAAAGTCTCACCCCAAATAAGAAGCAGCAACCTGCATGTGAAAGAAACATCTGACCTCACTCAACCAAGGTTCTATTCATACCGATCTGTCCAAGCCATTCAATTGTCGTGACTCGGTGGAGTCTTTTATGTTGAATTTCATGCTCTCTACATTACGCGTCAAAGGGCCAATGTATTCACCTCCATTATGCACTTTGAATACATTCTGTTTCTTCCTTGTCTGCCTCTCAACTAAAGCATGAAACCCAGATTTAAACACATCAAATACTTAATCTTTAGTCTTCAAGGTGTATACCCAAACCTTCCTTGAATGATCACCGATGAAAAGTGACAAAATACGAAACACCCTACCAGTTCTTAAGTCTTCATGAGACACAAACATCGGATGTACCATAACAGTTATGTTTCTCCCGTCCAAGAAAGAAGGACGACTCTAAAATACTTAGTTGCTTTCCTGCCAAACATGAGAGCAATTTCATCAGGTCAAATATCATGCACACCGTATAACACATACTCTTAGAAAGAATAGACATCCATTTTTCACCTCATGTGACCCAATGGTCCTTATGCCATAACTTCGGTCATAACATCATTTCTATAGCGAATGACAATGCTCGTTGAGATCTTCGGATTTTTCATGTAAAACTTGGATTCCTTTCCCCTTACAAACAATCAATGATCCGAGAGTCACTTTCCACAAGCCATTACCAGAACATTTGTGGTAACCATCTTCATCAAGAAGACCTGTTGAGATAATATTGAGTCTCATATCCGGGACATGTTTCACATTATGCAAAACCAATTCCATCCATGTGTCAAACTCAAACAAATATCTCCAATACTAAGCAATCCTAAAAAAAATATAGCCCAGTATTACCCACCAAACAAACACCGAAATCACCTGGTGGTGTAAGAAATAAAAAAATATTCTTTTCGTGTTGCAACATGACACGTAGCACCACTATCAAGAATCCAACTTGAATCATCATGAGCAAGGTTAACCATATCAATAATTCTGAACAAACAAAGAACTCCAGTCTGTGGTGTAGTTACTTCAGATACTTCATCACCATTCATCATCTTTCTTGTCTATACTTTCTATTATTGTAGTTTTTCTTCTTGTTCTCCTTTTTCAACTGTCTGCAGAACTTCATTGTGTGTCCTTTCTTGTGGCAGTGATAACATTCAACATCAGCAAATTTTCCTTTGCTAGAACTGCTACGATGATTACCTCTGTTACTCGGGCCTCTACTTTTACTTCTCCCCTGCCTTTCTGTGACCAAGACATCTGAATGTGAAGAGGAACCTTGTGACTTTCTTCTCATCTCTTTATTCAAAATACTACCTTTCGCTAATTCCATGGTGATAACACCATCTGGTGTAGAGTTGGACAAGGATGTCCTAAAAGTTTCCCAAGTATCCGGTAAAGTACCAAGAAGCCACAAGCCTTGAATCTCATCTTCAAACTTGATACCCATACCTGCAAGCTGATTTATAATACCCTGAAACACATTTAAGTGATCGGTAAACAGGGGATCCCCATCTAATACTTTAATCTCAATCATTTGCTTGATTAAGAACAACTTGTTGTTTCCAGTTTTTCGAGCATATAACTGTTCATGTCATCTTAACCCAGACGCTTTCTAAACATGACTAGTACAACAACTTCTCTCTTTCGAGGATGGTGGCGCAAGAACATGATTATGAGACGTGCTTCCAACTGTTATTAAATTTCACTTCTTCACTATATGAATTGCAATGTTATAGCAGCCATGAATGGTGTAGCATCTAAGAACGTATCATTCTTTAGCAAGCTATTAACGCTTGGGTTTGGAGAAGAAAACTCAAGCATTAATTTCTTCATCAGTTGTGACCATGTGTTCATGACTCCCCCAATTCGAGCATATGCTATTGTAAATGACGTTTGAACTGGCGGGTAAAGTGCAATGGGTCACAACGGTATAAACACAAATGCGGAAGCAAAACCTTCGTTTGACAGCACTTACCCAAACTCGTATGAACCTATGAGGAAGTAAACAAATAAGGCAAACTAAAAGCAACTCTAACCAGCCCCCAAACAATATCAAATCAACCAAATCAACAGGTATTAAAGATAATCAAACACACACCAAGAACACCAAGCTTTTAGCGTGGAAAACCCCAAAGTGGGTAAAAACCACGGGACACCTAGTGCCGCTTAAATCCACTATCAAGCAAGAGAGGTACACAAAGTCTTCTCTAGATAACACTAGAGGCATACAACAATCATCATAATCTTGGAATCAATATCAAGATATATGGCAACAAACAAAGAACAAGAAAGGAAGAATATCACCAAACAACTTGCAATCTGCCCGGGTAAGAAACAGAACTTCCAGGCCTCAAAATCAAGATCCCAACGGTCAAAACCTTCCTTTATATGCAAGGAAGCTTCAGTCCAAAAATCGTGACGATCCGACGGTGCAAACTCCGGGGATCGACGAAACACTGCTGCTGGGTTTTGGGTGATAAGAACTCCGAAAATCTTCTTCTTTTTTTCTTTTCTTACTCTCTTCTCTCTTGTTTTTCACACTTTATAATGAGCATAAGAATGCCCTAAATAAGGACTAAATGGACTCAAAATGGGCCTCAATGTGTTGGGCTCTTAATCCTCATGAACTAAGAAAATACCCAACATGAACAACCTTGAATGATGCGCTGAAGATGATAGATAGATAAAACACAAGTCAAAGACGTGTCACTTGTGTTACCATGCAAGTATGTAGAGTAGAAAGGACATGATATTTATGTAATTATGTTGGCTTATGTTATTTCTACCCCTTAAAAAGTCATCCGTACCCCCCATGTATTTTTCGGTTTTTTTCACTTTTTTTATTATTTTTTATTTTTATAATTTTGTATATGTTATAAAACTGTGACACGGAAAACACGGACTGAAAATTATAAACTTTAACAAGTTAAAAGCATGAAACTGTCAAAAAATACGGAACAAAACCTGAAATAAAACTGTGTTATACTGCAAAAAGGAGTACAAAAAGAATCTTTTGTACCTTTTTTGTACTTTCTGACGGGCCAGGGGTACCAATAGTAGCACCCAATTATGTTTATAAACATAATATTATGTAGAAAAGGTACAACGATATGCATGAGATATGTACTGTTTATAAGATACAAAAGTAGCGACACAAATTATGTAGCAAGAAGTCACTGACTAAAGATATATTTATATATTTCTTTTCTTTTTCATTGTTAATTTACTTATGTATAAATGAGTAACATGAAGCATGCCTTTCTTATACATGTTACGCTATATAATTGTTGTCAAAGTATCATATCATATCATATATATGTGTCGATCAACATGAAGTAAATGATTAAACGCGTAAATGCAATACCGAGTTATACCTAAAAAGACGTATACACATAAAAATGGACTAAGTTTTATTATTATTATTATTATAAACAGGACTTCATTATTATTATAATTATTATTATTATTATTATTATTATTTTAATGTGAGTGACACTAGCTATTTTAAAATAACTTGAGCATCTATTATATTAAAACATTCAGCCCCTTAATTAAATACTCAATTATTCAAGTTTCAAAAGCCTCTTCTTCAATTGTCCAAGCATCTCAAAAGTTCATGCGGTTATCAGTTATCTTGCAATCAACCCCAAAGAATTCAAAGATCAACACAAACCATATTTACTGTTTAACTCTTTCAACTTCTTCTTTAAAGTATTTATACTCCCTTATAAATAACACAAACTCACAACATTCTCTTACACCGCCACAGCCACTGGAACCGCTATCAACTGTTTCCGTCGCCAAAACTGAAAGCAAAGCTATATTTTTATTTCTAATAATGAGCTCTCACACATAAAGAGATTATTACAAACAGTAGTGTGTACATATATGACTTTATTTCCAAAACAAAAGTTAACAAACTCATCATCATAATAATTGTCTTAAAACACCATGAAAGAATACTTGATGTCATATCCCATCTTTTCAAGATTGGGGTTGATGGCAAATTGAATCATGGGAGGCGGTCCACAAGCCAAAGCTGCGCCCTTCACTATATTTCCACCCTTCTCTTATGGACACCTTCACTCTATCTTGATATTTCTCAGCCCATGCATCTAATTCATTCCTCAATAATATATCATCTTCTGTCCAATTTGCGTAGACCACATACATCTTTGTATCGTCCTCTGGATCCTTCAAGATAGTCTGCATCACTTGATATATCACTGTAATACCCGTCCCACCTGCAAACATGGCTACTGTCGAAAGAGCAAGAGTTGGGCGACGCTCCTATAACCGGAGTCAATTTTGCTTCTGGAGGTGCTGGGATCGTTAGAGACACTCCGGTAAGAATACAAACAATCGTTCTTTTTAATAAATGTAACAGTTTCATTGGTTCATCAATTTGACATCTGATTACAAATGTTATAAATGCATAAACAAACAATTTCATTGACACAACAAGTAGAGCACTACTCGGACTCTTCACATTTGTAATGCATCGTGATTGAGATTCAAAATTGGGTTTCTCAATTAGACCTTTTCTTCAGATCCATAACAACAGTGGAAATAAAAATATAAATGACGATGGTTTTCTTTGATTTGATTTTCGATAGCCAATAAACAAATGACAGAGATGATGTTTGATAAAAGTTGTTGGTAAAAGTGAGGAGAAAGGATAGTGGGGGCGGTTCTATCTAGTGCGTTTGGTTCGCAGAATGTTTTTGTTGGAATTGGAATGTGTTTAAGGAATTGGAATGTTAAGGAATTGGAATGTTAAAGAATTGGAATATGAAGGAATTGAAATTTGTGAAAACTATCGCGTGTTTGGTTGGAAAAAAATGAAATGAAAAAACAAATTATATAATTATATTAATAATAAATATAATTTTTAAAAAATAAATAAATAATAATAATATATTTTTAAATATATAATTAAATATAATTTTTTAATAAATAAATAAATATAATTTTTAAATAAAGAAATAAATAATATAATTTTAAAATAAATAAATAAATATAATTAAAAAATATATAAATAAATAAATAAATAATAATAATATAATTTTAAATATATAATTAAATATAATTTTTAAATAAATAAATAAATATAATTTTTAAATAAATAAATAAATAATATAATTTTAAAATAAATAAATAAATATAATTTTAAAAAAATATAAATATAAATTAATAATAATAATAATAAAATAATACAAAATAATTATTAATAATAATAATAATAATGATAATAATGTTAATAATAATAAAAATTTATTTTTGATGATAAAAATATCAAATTCCATGGAATTATAAACTTTCCTTCCGTTTTAAGATGTAATGTTAATTCCACATATAAAGGAATTTAAGGTATTTCATTACATTAATTCCGCAAACCAAACACACTATGGAATTGGAATCAGATTTTGAATTCAAACATTCTGCCAACCAAACACGTTGTGGAATTGGAATCAGATTCCAATTCCATCATAATCCTGAAGATTCCGCGAACCAAACGGGGCCAGTGATTAGGGTGTGAATTAGGTGAGAGATTAGGCTGTGTTTAGTTGAAGAAAAACACATTTGTTTTTTACATTTTGTGGAAAACAAGGAAAACATGCGTTCATTTCGTTATTTTCTAACAAAATTATCTACAAAACACAAAATCTCTATTTTCTTCTTTTATGCATAAAACTAGAAAACAATTTTATTTTGTTTTCTCCGTTTTTCTTTTATGACACTCATATCTATTTTCCCTTTATTTCATACGTTTTTTTAAGTTTTTTTTAATGTTTATGTACGCTTACAAATTTTTTTACGTTTTCGTCCGTTTTTACGATTTCGACCGTTTTTTTACGTTTTCGCCTGTATTTTTATGTTTTTGTCCTTTTTTTTACGATTTCGTCTTTTTTTTTATGATTTCGTCTGTTTTTTATGTTTTCGTCCTTTTTTTACGGTTTCGTCCGTTTTTTACGGTTTCGTCCTTTTTTTACGGTTTCGTCCGCTTTTTTACGATTGCGTCCGTTTTTTTTACGATTTCGTCCCTTTTTTTACGATTTCGTCCATTTTTTCCGATTTCGTTCGTTTTTTACAATTTCGTCTGTTTTTTTACAATTTCGTCTGTTTTTTACGTTTTCGTCCGTTTTTTTTACAATTTCGTTTGTTTTTTTACGATTTCGTCCTTTTTTTACAGACCAAAACGTAAAATTACGGACGGAAACGTAAAAAACGGACGAAAATGTAAAAAACGAAAACGTAAAAAATGGACGAAATCATAAAAAACGAACGGAAACGTAAAAAAGGACAAAATGGTAAAAAAACTGAAGAAATCGTAAAAAAAAGGAACGAAATCCTAAAAAAACTGACGAAACGTAAAAAAACGGACGAAATCCTAAAAAAACTGACGAAACGTAAAAAAATGGACGAAATCCTAAAAAAACTGACGAAACGTAAAAAAATGGTCGAAAACGTAAAAAAATGACGAAATCGTAAAAAACGGACGAAATCGTAAAAAACGGACGAAAACGTAAAAAACAGACGAATTCGTAAAAACAGACGAAAACGGAAAAAACAGACGAAAATGTAAAAATACGGACGAAAATATTAAAAACCATTAAATAAATAAGATTCACTCAATAGCCCAT
>BQNB010012132.1:5000-79846 GCA_026074375.1 Tanacetum coccineum
GGACATAAATGAACGAACAATACTTTTGTTCATGTTCGTTCATTTAACTAAATGAACGTAAAATTTTGTTCATGTTCGTTCATTTAAAAAATAAACGAACATGAACAGATTTTTACCGAACGGTACATGAAATGTTCATTGAACGTTCAGTTCATTTACAGCCTTATATATATATGGAGGAGGGTTAATGTGAGAACTTTCTTAAAGTTGTAAAAATGAGAACTAATCTAAAATACCATTAAAACATCGATACATAACCATTTTAGCAATGATACAACAAAATATAAAATATTAATACAATTTAGCATTAAACTGACTAATAACCAACTTATTCATGAGTAACAGATTGCTGATACACAATTAAAAATTTGATACCTTAATATCAAAATCTCAAAAAGCTAATTTCTCATACATAAATTCATACACCTAATACACATCAACCACTAAAAACATCATACACAATACCAAAGCTTGATACACATTATACGTCGAATTATAGTCCATTATATATAAAGTGTGTTTATTAATTTTATATATATGAGAGAGCAGGGTTCTCAATTCTAGGCATTTCAGTACACTTTATCAATCATAGAGTACATACAATATACAATATGAGAACTAACACTACATATAAGATAAACGTATGTGTCACACAATGACACACACATATCAGATATAATTATAACACATCTGACGTTACAGTAAGCGTAGGACGCGAGATATTAGCATACGATCGAGCGTGACAAAGGAAGAGAGATGACGACCTATTATGATCGGATAGAGCAGATGTGTAGGCGATATGTGAAGATACGTGCGAGAAGAGAGCGCAGCTGGTGTTCAGGATGCACAGGTGCGAGAGTCTGACTCAGCTGCAATTTTCTAGGAAACGGTAGGATATCACTTGATGACTGATAATGATATGATTAGCATCTATAGACTCAAATTGGAAGCTGAGAGGTTGCAGCTGTTAAATAGAGAATGGTCAGGTACGAGGGCCGTAGGGAGAAGCTCATACTAACGAGTTATCTCTGTTTCAAATCTCCTTCATAAACAAGTACAAAGTTTGATACACAATATACTCGAATCAAAATTGTATCAATCTAGTTTACTCAATTTCAAAGAAAAACCCCAACAAATCTGTAATAATTATAGGTTATAATTAATTACATTTTCTGTTTTGTTTAAGGAGAGTTCATTGAGATTTTTTGGTTGTTCTCATTTTTACAACTTATAAGAAAGTTCTTATTTGATGCTCAATTCTAAATATATATGTACACACACATATATATATATATATATATATATATATGTGTATATAGTTGAAGTAAGGATATATATGAGTATATATATATATATATATATATATATATATATATATACATATATATATATATATATATACCTATATAGATATATATATATATATATATACCTATATATATATATATATATATATATATATATATATATATATATAGGCTCCGGTTCCATTGAGAAGGTTTTTATTTTGAGAAGATTGAGAAATCTTCATTTGAGCAAATTGATTCATATTTTTTGATTTGATTCACAAATCATTGTTAAAATCGAGTTATGATAAAGATTCATTAAAACTATACAGATGATTCAGTATTGTAGTTATATCGCAAAATCGAGAGATTTTTAACATTGATTCAATATTTTTTTTACACATTTTGAATTAAAATTGCATTAAAATGAGTTCTACGCTTGAAAAACTTGAATCAAAGTTAAACATCTATCGTTTTTGAAAACCTTCTCAATCTTCTCAAAATAAAAACCTCTCAAAACGACCACTTGATATTATTCTATTAATAAAATATATATATATATAAATTATAATTAATATATAAATAATAAATATATATATATATATATTGTTGGAGCCACACAAATCACTTACACAATCATATTTGGTTACTTGGATTAAACAAGAAAATAAGATTAGATGATAAGAAGAATTGTAGAGAGAGAAAGTAGAGAGATGGTTGAATTACTTGCACAAAATACAAATGAGACCAACACCCTCTCCACACTTGGAGAGGGGTATTTATACTTGCACCATGAGGCTTTCATGCTTATAAGGCTTCTATGGCGTGCTCGAGATTACATGGAATTACATTGGGTTTTAAGCCCATAACACTGACCGTTAGATTACATAAATATCCCTTTTACCTTTTCAGCCTAGTTACAACATTAATAAATAAAATAAGAAAAAACCCACCCCGAGACCTAATATTCATAATGAACAAACTTCATTATTCGACTCAATATTTTAAGGCTAACAATCTCCCCGAAGTGAGTTCATTGTGACACTTCTTCATGAGATCAAATGAGATTGCTTTTGTCGTTAAGCTCTTGTGATCTTGGTCTATGTCTTTGTTGTAGGCTTGTTCCTTCATGCTGTGTGATTTTTGATCTTGAGCCTTTTCTTTTTGACTTTATCTTTAATTCTAAGATCTTTAAATCTTTTCCTTGTTTGTCATTATCATCTTTGCCATCTTGTGATCTTGTGTCTTGACCAACATGCTCATACTATGCATCATCTTGAAAGCTTGCTAACAATCTACCTTGACAATCTTTGTCTTGATAATCTTGATATCTTTAAAGAAGATCTTTAATATCAGAGTTTGCGGAAGTCTTTGTATTTAATTCTTGAGCTTTCTTGATTCTTGAATCTTGATGCTTATAGTATGTCTTTGTAGCTTGAGTATGAGCATGTGGTAATGAATCGGACTCTGCTGGAATAAGGTGTCTCTATCTTCATCTTTATATGAATCCTAAAATAAAATAGTTAGCAATAAAGCGTGTGGACGAATATGGCTTTGACAAACGCCCAGATTTGGTTGTTGGATTAACCTTGGTTCTATACATACATATATATATATACATACATATATATATATACATACATATATATATATACATACATATATATATATATATTATAATAAGCTATTTTTAATTGTGTTTGGGATACTCAAACTATTCAACAATGATCAATCAAACAATATGAACCTTAAAATCTATAATAACTAAATTAATACTTTCATAAAATTCTATGTCTAAACCTTATACTTGCACGAGTATAAAACTAGTTCCATCCACATAAGTTACATAATAATGAATTTTATCATATTGAAATACCCTTACATTAAAGAGTCCATCTATTTATTAATAAACTGGAGCAATTTCATATATACCCAAAAGAAAACATCACAATTTCATATTTCACTAATACGTCTTTCAAAAACATTGTACTTGCTTGTCATTTGAGTAAATATGAAATAATAATGTTTCTTTTAAGTATATATAAATGAAATTTTCACATAAACTAAATACTAAATTACAATTTAATTCACAAACTATTTTACTCTTACTTACTCTACACTAACAAATATATATATATATAAACACCTACACAAAAATTAACGTTATTATACTATGTCGCGCTATACGCAAATAATCATCTCGTATCCACAAAAGAGTATATATATCTTTAGAGAATTTTATGTGTCAACATGATATCAATATTTATAACATGTGTTATATGACGTAAGAATTCAGTGAATTGAACTTTTTTATTTTTCAATAAAATGATCTAACTACCAGAAAAGTAAAGACATGATAATCTTAAAAATAACAATAAATGAGGTCATATGTTTCTATACATTAGATGATTATTCGCGCGACAATGTATAGCAACGTCAATTAAGTATTTAAATAATTCATAGATTGTATTCCCTTTTATAAGTAATAATATATTTGAGAAAATAATATTCCGTATATTGTAAGTTTTTAAATAGATGTGTTTTGACTTCGCACTTTAAAAGATTGTGTTAAATTGGTGAAATCTTAAGTGATTATGGATCCATAATTTGAAAACATTTAATTTTACTTATTTTTTTCTCATCCTCTTTATCTTAATGGACTTAGATGTATCCATATTTGAAAGAATAATCAAATAAAAATAAGAAGAAGGAAAGTTTATTACAGAGTAATCCACTAATATTTAGTTAAAAAGATAGGCTTAGTTTTGTTACCTAATAAAAAGATCCTACTGTTTCTTTTAAGTGATTCTAAAGAAGTTAATTTTACTATATACTAATCCTCAGTACAGTACGTGACAAAATAGCACCTTTTTGATGTTGGGCTCTTTTTAGCCCGTGTTTTATAGTCCATCCGTTTTTTATTTCTCTTTTCTACTATACTACCTCATACCAAGCCTGTTTTTCTTTCTATTGTCTACGATGCTATTCCAGAAGTGTCGACACCTTTTTATCAGATCCATAAATCAGTAACCTAGTGATCAAGTTTCTTTAATAAAACGCAAGCTTCTTTTTGGTTGAGTATGATTGGGTTGATGACTGTTGTTGGTTGATACTGTGTGGCGGTGTTTTGATGGTGACTTCATAGTTTTTGCGTACCGTGATGAAGATTAGTATATAATACAATACATAAAGGTAATGGTTCTTATTTTTGCCTAACACTGTGTTTGTTCGCTTGTTGGTGGGGTAAACCATTAGGTTTGCAGCCTTGGTGAATGTATTCAATTTATTTGATTTTTCTCCAAAAGGCGATGACGATAATTTTATGCATTTCTATTTTTTTTATTCTCGTTCCTTGGTGGGGCGACCATTATGGTTGCAGTCATGGCGTATATTTAGTATCAATTCTATGTTTTCATATATGAGCCTCATTTTTTAATGACGCGTTATTTCCTATTAAGACGTATCATGGTACACTATATCCTAATCCTCATCACGATACGTGACAAAATAGCATGTTTTTGGTGTTGTGCTCCTTTTGGCCTATGTGTTATAGTCTAGCATGTTTTTTCTTTCTCTTTTCTATGATATTGCCTTATATCCAGCCTGTCTTTCTTTTTATTGTTTATGATACTATTCGAGTGACTTGTTATTTGGTTTATGGCACACATTGGGTAAAAGTGGCTCGCATATTGGGAAGGCAATGTATCCTCAATTGGTATTTGCAACCATTGCGAATTCTGATGCTCATTGTCTAATTCTATAATTAATGTTGTCGTTGTTGCTTTGTATGACAATCATACAATATTGTAGTCAACACGATGAACCGATAACAATAATTTTTTGTGTCCATTTTAACATATGATTAAGCCAACAATGATAGCTTTATGCATTTATATTTTTTTGGTGCCCGTACCTTGGTGGGGCGACTAGACGTGTAATGTGGTTGCTGCTATGGCGTGCTTTTGGTATTGATTCTATCTTTGCATTTTTGAACCTCATTTTTTACTGACCCATTAGTTTTGTGAGCGCTTGCTTTGCTAAAACGTTCCTTTGTACTCATGTGGTTGTTATTGTTAACGAGCACTTTAGCTGCTTACATGTGCTTATTGACACCGTTTTGAATGGTAATAGACTATGATGAACTTAAACTGGTTCTATAAACGCTATGGTTGTTCGCTCCTTGGCGGGGTAAACCATTAGGTATGCAACCTTTGTGAATGTGTCCAGTTTTTTTGATTTTTCTCCAAAAGGCGATGATGATAATTTTACGTATTTATATTTTTTTCGATGCTCGTGCCTTGGCGGGGCGACCAGACCTGTATTGTGGTTGCAGCTATGGTGCGTATTTGGTATCGATTCTATGTTTGCATATCTAAGCCTCATTGGTTTTTCTAATATATATTTTAAGTGTTCGAACTTATGATAATCAGCGAAGCTTCAAAAAGACAAATCATCTTCATCTTCTATGCATTACCTTTTTGTACATGGGTTATTATGTTATGTTTTGGTAGAAGCATGATGCGAAAATGACTCCTATAAAAGCCGATTACGATGGTCAAGTTGAATCTAGCCATCTTCGGATTATGTTATTTATTGGTATGTTATCTAATCCTAGAAGCACATCCTGGCCGCAATTCCTCTAGCCTTTAACCTTTTTGTACAAGTATATTTTAGCAGAACTGGAGACACGTTACTTGCATCATTCATGGAACCAAGTAGACAAGTATGTGGTTAACATACCCTTATTTTAACGTAATGAGTTATATCAACCCACAATTGTATATATATTTTGTTGTTATCATCAACAGGGATATGATAGCTGATGAGAATGTGTCACAAGCTCTCATAGAACATGATGATGCCGTAGAACATACAGAAGAAATGTCAACGGAAAAATCTCCTCAAGCTGATGGTCAAAAGAAGACTCATCAAGTAAACTTTAACTGTGGATCGAAATGGGTCGTGTGAGGTTGGCTGACCATGCAACACTTTTTGTCCATGATCATTTAACATAATTAGATAATTACGGTGTAAATAAGAGTATAAAATCTATATTAGTAACGTTATTTGGGTGGATATAAATATACAATACAGTCTAATTTAGGCAGTTTTTAGTTAATTGGGTAGAAATAATCGTTGTAATAACTAGCATCTATTTACAGCTCCTAAATCTAGTATTGTATTTTCTAGCCATAGATACTCATTCCTATGTGTTTGGATATACTTAATTTATATAGTTATCAGTCTTTCTCAGAATTTCAGCTTAGGAGTTTTTTGTGGGAGTTTGGGTCGATATTTGCCCTGCTACAACATAACATATGCCTCCATACCAGGTTGTGTGTTTGCCGACACGTGTGTGCGTGGCTACTGTGAAACAATAGTAGTAAAGGGGTGTAGCAGGTCGTCTTCGACGGGTGTCTATACGGTTTTCAGTGGGAGTTTTGCTAATTTTTTAGGCTACAGATAAAGTGGTGGACTGGTCTATTCTTAACAGGTGTATGTAGTTTCATTTGGGTTAGAGGACAAGCTATTATATAGTTTTTATTAAAACATATGATTTATTTATTTACTGTGTTTCACTGATTAGGCTATCGACACGGTATAAAAACACTTTTGGCATATACCATACCTCCTTGCTATCTATGTTTTACCTAGACGTTGTAGTAACATGTTAACCCCTGCCGCAACGCGCGGGTCATTTTCCAAATCGTTCTGTACAAAAAAAGGCATTTACGTACGTAGTGACATTTGTGACATAAATGGTAATGAAGGGTGATGCGTTCATGCCAAAATTACCTAAAATTAAATAGTTTGACATCATATTGAAAACATTTATAAGGTTAGTTGACTGGTGAAAAGTTATAGACATAATGATAGTACAATTTATGTCTAAAATCATGCATAAGCTTTCATGAAATTAATGCATTCATTTAAGGCAATGAATCAAAAAATTTAGTTCCTATAGGTTAATATCTGTAAATAGACATGAAAATGTAAATCAAATTAAAATGGTATGGTTAATATGTATCTGTATTTTGACTTACTAGACGAGAACCTGTGCATAACAACGAGATTTATATCGGCAGATAGTTGTAGTGATAAAAAAAATTTATGGGTTATAAATGAAAAATAATAAAAGTTTGAGGATTTAGGGATTAAACACTATTTAAACTGAATGAAATTATGGTTTTCGATATAGTTTTTTAATTTTTCCACAATCAAGAATAAGGTGTAAACCCTTTATATATAGTATAGAAGTATATAAAGAGAAAATATTAATGTTTTAAAACTCTCAAAATGAAAAATGTTAAATTACTTTTATGTTCTTATGTCTTGCCTAAACTGATGTCTTATAATGTTGTTTCTACAATTACCTAATCTTTACCATTGTTATTATATTATATAGATTCATTTCAATCTCGCTCTCAATCTTGATCCTTATTTTAATCCTAATTTGTTTTATTGAAACTCATATGATGTTGTTTTCATCTCGGAGGATGATAAAGACTTGGCAACGTCAATTGCTAAGAGTTACACAAAACACTTAATAGCAATATCTCAATTATAACTATCCGTCGCTATAAAATCTCGTCACTGTACACGACTAAACACCTAGTAATTTAAAATCTCTAAAAATGAGAAATATATTTACTAATCTAACCTTAATCACATATTATGACTAATTATTTAACCGTTTGATCAACTTCTTCTTCATTTACTTTCAAATATAATTCTAATTTAATGCCTTTTATACTTAATTAATTAATTTAACATATTTTTTAATTGATTTATTGATACGATCGCACTTTTATTAATTGTTACTATTAACTTTGTTTGTCGTGAGAATTAGTGACAGCTTAACGACTATCTTTTCATTCTACGTACTAGTGACTGTCACTATTAATGCTATTTGAGTACCAAAAGTTAGATCAGTGTATCTCACTTATCAAATGTTTCAGAAAGAAATTAGTTGTATGTAACTTTCACAAGACAACTGATTGAAATGTTTTAAACTAATCAAATAATTAAATGCATCATATATGAACTCTAAACTGCAAGGTCGCCTGTAGCCGGCCGTGGTTATATCAATTTAAGCAATATATATAGAAACTCAAGACCAAAACTTGTAGGCATCATCTTGTGAATTACGAGAGTAAAATTTATGCTGATCTAGTTTTACTCTCGCACACAGTTGATCTATTGCATCAAGAATTCTATAATCTATGTAGTGAAGTCCTTAATTCAATTGAAAATGATGGGGAGTTAGGTACTAATTGGGGAACCTCAAATTTGGCTAGTAACGGGGCCAATTCTAGTGGCTCCTCGTTCTGGAATGTTGAAACTAGTAGTACTAGTACTACTCCTATTGTTGATCAAATTGGGAAGCTTGAAAAGCTAATTATTAAAGGGAAAGTTACTCTTGTGGATGATGATAGTAAACCTCCAAAAAGGCTGATTATCCAGGTGATCATGAGAGTGAGGATGAGGTTGAATCGGTTGATTATAATATGGCTCGTTCTATGGCTTCAGAAAGGGTTGGTTTTGGAACTAAAAGTTTGCTGTAACAATGGAGGGATACTTATGAGAGTGGTGACTATGATGAAGACCCATACGATGATGATATGTATGAAGGTCAAGATCTTCCTGACAAGATTCAAGATATATGCGATAATTTGGATATCAGAGTTCGAGGTCGTAGGAAGAAATAATTTCTTTTTTCTTTTGTAGTCTAATCACTTTGTGTACCTTCGTATAAGGAATTAGTTTTGCCTATGTAATGGGCGGAGATGTGGGACTCAGCCTCATCCTTTGTATTTTAATTTTTTTAGAGTAATAAAATTTACCCAGGAAATCCTTTACCAAAAAAAATATATGTAGTGAACTAGTGATTCCATCCTGCTTCTGAAAATGAAATAACTTCATTAAGAGAACCGATTGTGATAGATGTATTATCAGTGTGTACTACCAAGATATAGAGAAATCTGTTGTTATTAATCATTTATGTCAAGGGTTCACGTATCCATGGTTCACGTATGCATGGCATGGCTGGAACTTTAGTATGTAGTTGCTGAATATATTAAGGTTTTAGTTAATAGTTAGACTTGGTATTTAGTTTGACCGGTTCTCATGGAAGTGTACAATGTGCACGTTTAGAAAAGTGGGTTTCTTGTCTACCGGTTCTTTAGGATAAATTAGCATTTTATTATTTGTTTTATGTTCCCATGTAAGGCTATATATAGACCTCCTTTCTATGAATTATAATACAAGTTCTTTTCTACAAGTTTTTCCTCTCATATCAGTGAGTTCGAGTGTGAGCATTGCACTTCGATTTCCTACAAAATCTTCATTAGCCTATTCTTTTCTTACCTTTTATAAAAGGAGATCGATGTGTCTAATAAGATGAGAGTGCAAGTAAATATATTCTCCTAGTTCCATACTGTAACAATTCATAAGTTTCGGGTCGTTATTTAATCTTGTAATTTCACTAATTATTTTAATTTTACATAAAATTACTTTTACGAGTAACCGGATAGGTTATCCCGCAAACGTCGTTTTACGTACATTTAATATGAACCCGACTTTAGACTACATTTAGTCTACATGTTTTACGTACATTGATCACTTTATAAATATATATATATATATATATATATATATATATATATATATATATATATATATATATATATATATATATATATATATATATATATATATATATATATATATATTGTTTATATCCTACTTTTATTTTCCGTGTTTACGTAAACTTTGTACGTTTTGCGTTTTCAGCTCAAGTATCTACCACCTTTTCACCATTAGCCATTTGTGTATACACTTAATATTATATAAAAAATTAACTTAAACATAATACACCTCATGGGATACTTGTCCTATGAGTGTATCACTTATGCTACAAAAATGACACATATTTGGCAACTCTTGCATGCTAGAACCACCTCACTACTACCTCCCATTCATTCACTCTATCCTTCTCATTTCACAAATCTCACACACATCTTTCTCTCTTTACTTTACTCCAGAAATGGCAGCCACAACACAAGTAGGAAGGGGTATACAAGCTTGGATTAAAGGGTTTTGATTGTGGGTTGAAGGAAACTAGTTGAAATCTTGATTTGGTTCTAGTATTATAACCATCTTCATTTTTCTCTTTTGTAAGGATCATTATTTTCCTTATTTTACTTGTAATTTAATTATATTATTTATTTCATTTCTGAGATTTATATGTATTTTACGTATTTCATGTATTTATTTTTATAAGATTTGGCATTGTACTTAGTTCTGAATCAAGAAAAAATATAGAAAAAAAATTTTTGATCAAAAATTATTGGGACTGTTTTGACCAGTAGGGTAAACAAAGTAATGTATAAAAATCAGTGGACTTTGAAGGTTGGATAAACATATAGGCTTGTAGATGTATGTTTTAGCATCGATTCCCCAGGTGGCACTCGTTGTATAACAACCCGTAATTTTCTAGTATTTTCATCAATGTAATATCTACTTACTATATTATTACAACCTTTTTCACGGGAATATTTTTCGTTTTTATTCCATTCCATTATGTAACCTAGTTTACATTTCTAAAGTAAACGAGCTCACGCAACCTCTATCAAAGCCATCTATATCTATATCATGTAAACATCCTAATATGTCAAGTCTATATCTTAATATCATTTTTACCAAGTACATTATCAATTTAACGTACTTTTCAAAACGTTATTTCAAAACAAGCATTAAACGTTAACGTTTATATCAAAACCCTAATTATATGTAATGTATACATATAAAATGAATGTGCAAGCCTTCAAGCATGTGTACAAGTGTACAATACATAATATTTGAATCATATTTTCCCTCCAAGTCAATGTACAACTCATTTAAGCTCAATGTACAAGTCAATAATGCCTAAAAACCTAATTAGGTCATTTAAGCTCCTAAATCATGTTTAAACTTTACCACCACTTTAGCACAAGGTACAAGCACTTAATGCATGACTCCTAAACCCTAAACCTAAACCCTAAGTCAATCTAAAACCCTAATTTAAAACCCTAAACCCTAAACGAAATCCTAAAACCCTAATTTCACTTTAAACCTAAAACTAAACCCTAAACCTAAAAGTAAACCTTAATCCTTAATCCTAACCCTAATCCTAACACTAAACCTTAATCCTAAACCCTAATCTATCCCTAATCCTAACCCTAATCCACATTTTAAAACCCTAAACCCTAACCCAAAATAAAATGAACCCGACACCCTTTTACTTCATTTTTACCCATTTTTAAGCAACCAAGCACCTCAAGCACCTCTATGACATCACCAAGCAGCCACCTAAGTAGCTTACAAGCACCTCCATCACCACCTTGTAAGCTACTACAAGCATATGTACACCAAACACCCCTTTTCGTCACCTACTTGTAAACCAAAACCCTCCACACCCTTACACCTCATCCTAAGCTTTCATGACTCACCCTAGATGTTCATTAGTCATTAATATACAGACCTTGGCCGAAACATACAACCATTTCAAATCACACCTCAAAAACTCATCACCACTAAAATAGAGATCTAAATCAGACCAAGAAGGATCAAGTGAAGTCCCTAAGGCATGAATAAATCCAAAGATCAAGGAAAAAGGAGCCCCTTGAAGGCGATACTAGGCGTACAAACCCAAAAACCCCATTTTGAACAATTTCTAGCTCAAATAAGCTTAGTTCGTGTTCAATAAGCTTATAATATGTATTAGAATGTTCATAATACTCTTAAGATCATTTATAATTCTTGTTTGAGCCATGAATCTTCAAACCCAGGTGTTTTTATTAAAACCCTAAAAACAACCCGTTTGATTTCAGCTAACGAATCCTTTTGCTAAACTTTTGTTTATTAGAACATCTTATTTTAGCTTATTCTAATAAGCTATAACCTGCAAATATCATTTGGAATCTTAAAATAAGCTTGCATGGCTTTTTGGACTTGTTTTGCAAATATTTCCATGCATAGGGGTATATATCGTAACTTTCTGAAATTTATAACTAAAGGGGCTGAAAATGTCATTATTCTAAAGTTATAACTATAAGGACCTATTTTGCCAAGTTTCAAAGTTAAAGGTTTAAATTATATATACTTTATATATAAAGGACTAAAGTTGTAAAAGTTTATAAACCAAGGGTATATATTGCCAATTTTGCAAACTTAAAAATATAAAATATAATATTTTTATATAAATTATAAAAATATATATTAATATTATAAAACTCGATTTTATTAAAACCCAACACATTTATCGTTATTAATCATAAATCGACGCATTATTACGTAATTTTTCATCGACTAACTTTTGAAGAAACTTAAAATCTTATCGTATCACGTTACTAGGGAATTTCATATGAAGGGTTTCATTTGAGTTTTCATTTTGACGAGTTTGCTGGGTTTACGATTTAAAGTGCCCTGGCTCCTCAAACGATACTACATGGCCTCTGGATTATGATAGCCCGAACAGTGATACAATATTTCCATAAATTGATAAATCAAACATGTACGTTAAACATCATGAAGTTTTGAAACATAAACCATCACACTAAGACTTGACATATTACTTCAGGTTGCGTGACAAAGCCGTTACTTTCACTTGATATACTTTTGCCATCAATCAGATTTCCCTGTACTGTTAAGGTGAAGTTCATAGCCTCGCCTTTACTTATTTACATGTTTTATAAACCCGCGAGGGGGATACATGCTTGTTTTATACAAATTAAACACAAGTGATTTTGATATATGATATGGTTCCATCACTGTGAATAGTCCCATCTTTATATGTTTTCTAAATCCCGTAGGGGATTCATGCTATAAACTATGAATACAAGTGTTTTTCCAACTATATGCTATCCTGATATATTATTGCCTAAGTTACCTCTATTTTCCCATAAGACATCCCAGTATCTCTTTGGGTAATAGCTCCCAGTATCTCTTTGGGTAATAGCTCCCAGTATCTCTTTGGGTAGTAGCTCCCAGTATCTCTTTGGGTAATAGCTCCCAGTATCTCTTTGGGTAGTAGCTCCCAGTATGTCTTCGGATAGAGGCTCCCGGTTCTATTAAGTTTAAATATGTGATTCATGAGCTTAGGGCAATAATACTGTTTTCCACAATAATACTGTTTTCCACAATAATACTGTTTTCCACAATAATACTGTTTTCCACAATAATACTGTTTTCCATAATAATTGTACTCATTGCAATTATTACACTTATGGGTGTATAACAACGTAACCCACTATTAAACTTGTACTCAACTATTATAACTGAAAACCTATGAATTTCACTCAACCTTTGTGTTGACCCTTTTAGCATGTTTATCTCAGGTAATTGAGCAACCTATGGCACAGAGTGGCACAGACTTGAAGATGGCTAAACTGTTATCATTCAAACTTTATGTTTCTAGATTTTGGGACCTCCTTTGTAAAACTCTGATATGATATTGAATGATAACTAAATTTTCCAAAACGTCTCTTTTGAGTCATTTTCTATGATTATGTCTGTTGATCCATGAAGTAATACCCCAGATTAGCTTCCGCTGCTATATGTCAAAAATAGGGGTGTTACAGATTGGTATCAGAGCTCATGGTTATAGAGAACAAGGGTAAAACCTAAACTATAACTACTTTTTCCATCCAAGAAAGTCCTCTGTGCCACTGCATTTCCCCGAATAGTGTATGTAAGAGATTTGCGTAGCAGATAATACATAACTATTATACTATTATATAAATAACTTATGTTATTTCTACTGGGTACAGTCATGTCTTCGTACACCCACCCTTCTATCCCTTTTGATTATCATGTGAAGGATGCTTTTTCCTCTATAAATGCTCCTAACTATACCCTGACTTCACCGGACTATTCTCGAGATTTTTTCCTCCCGAGGATATTTCACCACCTAAAAACACTAAGACTCTTGTTGAATCACCCATTCTAGTATCTCCATCTTCATCAATAGGATCTTCATCACTAGTTAGGTCAACTACACCACCACCAGACTATCCATTTGATGAGTCTATCTTCGCAGAGTTAGATAACTCATTATGGATCATACCGCAATCACTGGGAAGTGAACCAGTCCCTTAGGAACCTGATGAGTCAAATACTTGTTATAATGTTCATCTCTGGAAATAATCATTGAGGATATCCAGGTTCAAAAGTCTTTTAAACAAGATCCAAGAACTCAAAAAAAACAACAAGGGAGAACCACCAGATTAGATCTGTCTTGTTTACAGCTTTCTAGAATCTAACCACTAGATGTATGAATAATGACACTTGTTAAATTTTTATATGTAAATTATATAGACAAGTTATTTATACAGTGGTGATTTTGTTATACCTCGTTGTTTCATAATACCAATTGTGTATGTCGAAACTGTCTATCCTATATCTTGTAGTATGATGACTTATATCTTTATCCATGATTACTATGATTCTCTTACCATCCGATTTTCTCAAACCTTTGTACCTAGAAACACTAATTCTTCTATTGGATCACTCACTCCATTATCTCTGTATCTATCTTTGGAAGTCTTAAATTACAAAATTTTCTGTTATATCCTGCAATGTAATATCAAAGAATGATCACAAGTCTTTGTATTATAATGAGAATTTTCATACCTTAACTTGTGATATGACTATATCATTTTATGGGTTCTTATTCCATGTTGTCTTGTATATATTAATAGATGCCTCCTAAAAGAACATCAACATCTGAAACACCAACTATGACTCAGTCTGCCATTCGGCAACTAATTGCTGGTGGTATTACTGTAGCTCTGGAAGCACAAGCTGCTACCATGGAAAATACCAATGGGAATGTAATAAGTAACTACAAAGGGTTTATGAGTTATCAACCTTCCTATTTCAATGGTACGGAAGGAGCTGTTGGACTCATCTACTGGTTTGAACGTACTGAATCGGTATTTTCCCTTAGCAAGTGTGTCGAGGAAGACAGAGTGACATTTGCTACTGGTACTCTAACCGATGACGCCTTGTCCTGGTGGAATGCATACGCCCAACTTATTAGGATAAAACAAGCCAACAGGATCACCTGGACCGAATTAAAAAGGCTCTTGACCAATAAGTATTGCCCTCGAACTAAAGTCAAGAAAATGGAAGACGAATTTTACAACCTGGCTGTGAAAGGAAATGATCTCAAAACTTATGTTAGAAGATTCCAGGAATTAGCAGTCTTATGCCCAAATATGGTACCAAACACCGAAAAGCTTATCGAAGTCTTTATCGGGGGATTACCCATAAGTATTGAAGGAAATGTTACTGCTTCAAAACCTCAAACTCTGGAGGAAGCCATTACCATAACCCAGAGGTTGATGGAGCAGGTAATAAAACACAATTCTGCGCAAGAAACCAATGATCACAAACGAAAGTTTAAGGATAGAAGAAACGCCACCGACAACAATAACTACCCCAATTATCGCAACAACAATAACAGCTCGAACAATCACAACAACGACAACTATCAAAATAACCACAACAATCACAACCGTAATGATGATTACCACCAACAGCAGAATAAAAGGTAAGAAACTATCAGAACTTATGCTGCCACCCCAACTGAGAAAAAAAAGGTATACTAAAAACAAAAGGTACCATGGAAACATTCCTTTGTGTACAAGATGCACCCTGCATTACATAGGAGTTTGCATTGTCAAGTGTCAGACTTGCAACAAAGTGGGTCATCTGACTAGGGACTGCAAAAACTAAGGACTTCTATTTCTAAACCATCACTCCATCACTCAACTAAATCTCGGGACGAGATTTCTGTAAGGTTGGGGGACTATAACAACCTGTAATTTTCTAGTATTTTCATCAATGTAATATCTACTTACTATATTAAGCACAACCTTTTTCATGGGAATATTTTTTGTTTTTATTCCATTCCATTATGTAACCTAGTTTATATTTCTAAAGTAAACGAGCTCACGCAACCCCTATCAAATCCATCTATATTTAAATCATGTACACATCCTAATATGTCAAGTATATATCTTAATATCATTTTTACCAAGTACATTATCAATTTAACGTACTTTTCAAAACATTATTTCAAAACAAGCATTAAACGTTAACGTTTATATCAAAACCCTAATTATATGTAATGTATACATATAAAATGAATGTGCAAGCCTTCAAGCATGTGTACAAGTGTACAATGCACAACATTTGAATATCTTTTCCCTCCTAAATCAAGTTACAACTTTCTAAAGCACAATGTACAAGCTAATCATGCCTAAAAACCTAATTAGGTCATTTAAGCTCCTAAATCATGTTTAAACTTTACCACCACTTTAGCACAAGGTACAAGCACTTAATGCATGACTCCTAAACCCTAAACCTAAACCCTAAGTCAATCTAAAACCCTAATTTAAAACCCTAAACCCTAAACGAAATCCTAAAACCCTAATTTCACTTTAAACCTAAAACTAAACCCTAAACCTAAAACTAAACCTTAATCCTTAATCCTAACCCTAATCCTAACACTAAACCTTAATCCTAAACCCTAATCTATCCCTAATCCTAACCCTAATCCACATTTTAAAACCCTAAACCCTAACCCGAAATAAAATAAACCCGACACCCTTTTACTTCATTTTTACCCATTTTTAAGCAACCAAGCACCTCAAGCACCTCTATGACATCACCAATCAGCCACCTAAGTAGCTTACAAGCACCTCCATCACCACCTTACAAGCTACTACAAGCATATGTACACCAAACACCCTTTTTTGTCACCTACTTGTAAACTAAAACCCTCCACACCCTTACACCTCATCCTAAGCTTTCATGACTCACCCTAGATGTTCATTAGTCATTAATCTATAGGCCTTGGCCACCACACCAAGAAAACTTGGGCACCAAGGGTCATTTACCACTATATATAGCCGAAACATACAACCATTTCAAATCACACCTCAAAAACTCATCACCACTCAAATATAGTTCTAAATCAAACAAAAAAAGGATCAAGTGAAGTCCCTAAGCTCAGAATAGAAGCCAAGAATCAAGAAAAAGGAGCCCTTGAAGTCGTTACAAGGCATACGAACCTGAAAACCCCATTTTGACCCATATCTAGCTCAAGTAAGATTAGTTCTTGTTCAATAAGGTTATAATATGTATTAGAATGTTCATAATACTATTAATATCATATATAAACTCTTGTTTGAAGCCTTGAATCCTCAAACCCATGTGTTTTTTTATTAAAACCCTAAAAATGACCCATTTTGATTTTCTAGCTAACGAATCCTTTTTCTAAACTTTTGTTATGTTAGAACATCTTATTTTTACTTATTCTAATAAACTATAACCCGCAAATGTCATTTGGAACCTTAAAATAAGCTTGCATGGCTTTTTGGACTTGTTTTGCAAATATTTCCATGCATAGGGGTATATATCATAACTTTCTGAAATTTATAACAAAAGGGGCTAAAAATGTCATTATTCTAAAGTTATAATTATAAGGACCTATTTTGCCAAGTTTCAAAGTTAAATGTTTAACTTATATATACTTTATATATAAAGGACTAAACTTGTAAAAGTTTATAAACGAAGGGTATATATTGCCATTTTTGCAAACTTAAAAATATAAAACATAATATTTTTATATAAATTATAAAAATATATATTAATATTATAAAACTCGATTTTATTAAAACCCGACACATTTATCATTATTAATCATAAATCGACGCATTATTACGTAATTTTTCATCGACTAACTTTTGAAGAAACTAAAAATCTTATTGTATCACGTTACTAAGGAATTTCATATGAAGGGTTTCATTTGTGTTTTCGTTTTGACGAGTTTGCTGGGTTTACGATTTAAAGTGCCCTGGCTCCTCAAACGATACTAACAGTGATACAATATTTCCATAATTTAATAAATCAAAGATATACGTTAAACTTGGTAAAGTTTTGAAACATAAACCATCCCACTAAGACTTGACATATTACTTCAGGTTGCATGACAAAGCCGTTACTTTCACTTGATATACTTTTGCCATCAATCAGATTTCCCTGTACTGTTAAGGTGATCATCGCTCGCCCTTTACTTATTTACAATGTTTATACCGTGAGGGGGTTACATGCTTGTTTTATACAATTAAACACAAGTGATTTTGTATATGATATGGTTCACACTAAGAATTAATTTTCTTCAATATATTCAATCATCACAATATATTTACTTGAGGTTTAGAGAGAGGAGTTATAGAGAGAGAATGTAAACAAAATCACAATGGGTTAAACAGTAAGAAAAGAGCAAGACCCGCTCCACTCAGGAGGAGGGAGGGCTTATCATAGTAACAATCATGGGCCGGCCTAGGGTATAAGTGGGCTTCCTAGGCGGGCTTGATATCTATGGCTTTAAAGGCCGTAATAAGGCTGTTAGTTTCTAGAATTCCCCTGAGCATACAATAGACTAATCCAAGGTTTCTTGGTATTAATGGACCATTACTTCCATAGTACTGGGTCTTAACAATCTCCCCCAAGGGGTGTTGCATTGCATTATGGCTTCACTTCTTGTTTTGTTCTTTAGTCTTGGAACCTTGTTGTCTTGGGAATTCTTTTGTATTTCCTTTTGCATGCTTGTGATCATTGATCTTGACCTTTAACTTGATATACTTTGACAAAATACTGATATCGTGGTCTTTGGCCTTGATTTGTCTTGACTGTTGAGATCTCTAAATCTTTATCCTTGAATCTTATTGCTGCCTTGGATCTTGTGTCTCCACCCTCATGTCATTGTCTTGAAAAAACTGCTAACGATCTCCCTCAACCTGTTCTTTGGCATGATTATAGAACTACATGAGTTATTTGTCCGAATGGATGTCCTTTTGAGGGAGTTCTTATACATCAAAGATTGCAAAAGACTTAGAAACATGTACTTGAGCTTTCATCATGAATTCATTTCTATGAAACATGAGCATGAGGGCTTGAATCTTGACTCAACTGGAATGAGGTTGCAACGTTGTCACTTATACCTAAAAATTAATGTATTAGTGATTAAACAAACAGGTTTATGGTCGATATGGTCTTTGTATTCTTCTTAAGTTCGGTTTACATTAACTCAGTTTTGTGAGGTACCTTTTATACAGTATTGACTACTTACCTTGATGATCAGGTAGAATTCAATTTAAAGAACCTCCTTGACAGGGTTTACAGCTCAAAGTATTAGATCCTCTAACTCGACTTGATAGATTCACTGTACTTGCTTGTCTCATTATCGAGGCATCTCAAAGCAGGGACAACACGGGTAAGATAGTGAATCTCAGTTAGTTACTTTTTGACTGATTGAGTCATCAAATCATTATAAGCCATTACCGATTATCCATTTTGCCCCCAAGTTGATTTCATATAGCAATCTCGCAAGCCACCTACCAAAAAGCTTGTTTGATGTTGATCAAGCTTGGATTTTCATCATCATTGTAAATACTAAAAGAGCAATCACTTCTGATGTTCTGGCAGATCACAAGGTTGTGCGTAAGACTCTTTGATACCAAATGTCGGCTATATGATGTACGAATATTTTGGGTATATTGGATTGGAATTTATGTCCTAGTGAGATTTTTGATGGATCTCGTTGGCTCTAGACTCTATAAGTGCACATTTGTTATTTGGTAATTGAAGGCTGGAGCATACTGCCACCTTTTCAATATCAACGATCTCGGAATGAGAAAGCCGATAGAAACGTGTTGATCTCCGTGAGAAATGAAACAAAAATATTTTGAGAGATTCTGAGTGGCAAGGGAAGGTTGTGCATTGCATCACTGGGTCCATGATGTCAGTCTTCAAAATCAGAATCATCTTTGTGATTACTGATAGATTATGTATTAACCCGGTTTCTGCCTAAGGTTGTATGGAGGGATTCTTTCTTTACACCCTTTATCCTTACATTTCTTTTTCATTCTTCAACCCCTTCAGTGCTTACTGAGACTTCATGACTAGTGCCTTGTTGGGTATGTTCCAGTACTAGCTCCATCTCAGTCGGCACTATTCCCTTATTCTCACTTTACTCCTTTTTCAATCATACCTAGGACTTCTACTCTATCTAATGGAGTGTTCTTGGGTAGATCCCTCCAGTTCTGGTTAGATCATGGAACGAGTAAACCTAACCTTAACCGGCTTATAACTCCTTGAGAAATAACAGTTGGTCAGTCTTTAGGGTATTGCCATGAGGATCCATAAAACCATTTGATAAAAATCAATCAACTTATCTGAGAAATCATTTAAGACACATTGAGAGTTTCCAGAATTAACAAAAAGCTCCCCTTACACATATGCACCATATTATGAAAGTGTTTTGCACATGCGAGGATTTAGAACACACTTATAGATTGAAGATCGTATCCGTTATTAATCCGTATTGATCACATTTTATTTACTATTCTCCCCCTCAAAAATTGCATGTGTTTACAATTTTTGACAATTAGTGAATTAAAAACAAGTTAATGTCCGGAATTCACCTGAGCCTAACTAAGTCTTGGGAGAACAGGAGTGCATGCAGAATGAAACTAATAATTATTATACTCCCCCTCAATGAAAGGATAGGGTGAAAACTTAGAGTGGGAGTTTGTTGAGCACACAATTTTGAAAGAATTTTAAATTTATCTTTTTGAAAATATCTTGAAAAATGGTGCCCAACAAGAAAATGATGTTGTATGAATCGTATGAATTATCATTTTCTTAGTGCTTCTCTTGAGCATTCAAAACTTTGAATGTTGATGTGACATTGCTCAAGACCGAGAAGATATGAACTTCCCGTTGTGGAGGATAAATGGACATAAATGAACATTTTCCTTTCTTTGAAGACCGAGTCCTAAGCTGACATTTACTTAGAAGTCGTAGAGAAAAATTTGAAGAGATATGTTTTGAAAGCATTTGAAACTCTCGCTCGAACTTCATTTATTCACCCGTGTTAATATTAATCAACATTTCTAGCTGCGCAAATGTTATCGATTGATGAGAGACATGTCGGAGAAGATTATTTTTGTATTTTTGAAATTTTTAATTTGTATTTTGCTCTTATAGGTTTTATATTTTTATATCTTGTTTTTCTGATAAGATATATACAAAGAATTATTGTGGTTTTGCAAGACGATCAAGTTCCTGAGGAGATAAATTGCGCATACCAAGGCGACAAACTAAGTATTTGAATCAATCTACTGGAAGAGCTTTGATGAAGATGTCGGCCAGTTGGTAATCCGTCTTGACAAAGTACAGTTCAGTCGTACCCTTTTCCACGTGTTCCTTTATGAAATGGTAGCGGACAGCGATGTGTTTGGTTCTCGAGTGTTAGACCGGGTTGCAGGATATGGCTATGGCTGATTTTGAATCACAATTGATTGGAATCTTGTTGAAGTGAAAGCCATAATCCGTTAACTATGTCCGCATCCAAAGGACTTGGACACAACAAGCGGATAAAGACACATATTCTGCTTCCGTAGTAGATAGCGTCGTACAGTCTTGTTTCTTTGAGGACCAGCTAACTAGATTTTTGCCTAACAATTGGGCTCTACCGAAAGTACTCTTGAAGGTGTCTTTACATCCCGCATAATCAGCATCTGAAAATCCGGTTAGTTCAAAGCCAGAATCCTTCGTACACGAGAGACCCATATTAACGGTTCCTCGAAGATAACGAAAGATCCTTTTTACCTTGTTGAGGTGCTTCTCAGTTGGCTTAGCCTGGTACCGAGCACATAAATAAGTAGCATATACAATGTCCGGTCTACTAGACGTAAGATACATTAGGGCACCAATCATGCTACGATATTTCGTTGCATCGACTGGAGACCCATGTTGACCAAGGTTAAGCTTGTCTTTGATCTCCATTGGAGTACCAACGGGATTACTAGATTCCATTCTATATTTTTTAAGGACTTCTAACACGTATTTGGACTGGTTTATAAATATGCCACAAGGGGATTGGTTAACTTGTAAACCAAGGAAAAATGTCATTTCCCCCATCATTGACATTTCGAAGAGGCTTTTCATGAGGTTAGAAAATAGTTGGGTATACCTAGGGTGTGTAGAACCAAAGATAATATCATCAACATAGACCTGTACCACTAAGATGTCATCGTCGAAGCGCCTTATAAACAATGTTGGATCAATTGTGCCTTTGAAGAAGTGATTTTGTAGGAGGAACGTTGACAGTTCATCGTACCATGCCCTTGGTGCTTGCTTTAACCCATATAATGCCTTCTTTAACTTGTAGACATGGCTTGGATGATCAGCATCGATGAAACCTTCAGGTTGACACACGTACACGTCTTCTTTTAGCGTACCATGCAAGAATGCAGTTTTCACGTCCATTTGAAACACAGTGAACGATTTGTGTGCAGCATATGCCAAAAATATCCTGATAGCTTCCATTCTAGCAACCGGAGCGAAGGATTCTTCAAAATCTATTCCTTCCTCTTGGCGGTACCCCCTCACAACCAGACGAGTCTTGTTTCGGATGACCGTGTTCTCTTCATCATGCTTGTTTTTAAATAACCATTTCAACGTAAGCGGTTTTATGTTATCCAGCGAAGAGAACAAACATCCCATACTTCATGCCTTTTGAACTGAGAAGTCTTCTTGCATTGATCATCCATGCTGAGGGTCGGTCACTAGCTCTTTGAATTCTTGGGTTCCACAATGCTTACCGTTTAATGCGTACATAGCACATGTCACATCGGGATCGCAGTGATTCTTGTCAAACTGGTCGAGAGGGTTATCCGAATCTCGTGTTCCAAAGGGTGATCCTTAGGTCAATTGATTCTCACTGTGGGTATGGTTAGGTTATAATAAAAGTATGCTTGTTCGATGGACTCCTCAATATTGTGAGGATGAAGGTTCTGCATCACTTGTGGAAGAGTAGCAAAGGGATTTACAAACGTATTTTCATCGAAATAGCATTTTGGAGCTTGTCAGCAAATTGTGTGGGTTGAGGTGACAAGTTGTTGTCGTGTTTCGAGCTAGTCAACATCTGTTGAAGAATAGTTGGACAATTCGTAGATTGAGAGGATGAAATTTGTTGGTGTCTGTGCTTTATTGTGTCTGCTGGAGCAGAGACGGATGTTCACTTTAATATTCATCATAATAGCTTTAGAACTGTAATCCAGATCACTTCAGTTGGTTTGTTGAGTTGTTATTGTTGACGGAGGCATAAGTAAGATCGAGTCCTGACTTATTTTGTCCAGAGTCTGCTTTGAAGGCCGGGTTTTGAACTGCTTTGGTTCAAGCCTAGCTGGAAAGTCATCAATGACACATTCATTGTTCCATGATTTTCTTTGTCCTTCGGTTGGAAAACCCTGTAAGACAGGATCAGGTATAACCAATGAGAAAGCCATATCACCATTTTGGCAACAAGCTTCCCACTATCGTCACATCATTCGTGGATAACAGAGAGCCGAATACTGTAAGAAAGGAGCATATGCGGTTTTTGCCGTTAATGAGCTCGTTATGGTGTTTTGTTAAATCGTGCGGTGAATGATGGAGGCGGTTTTGAGTGGTGCACGCAGTAGCATCTGCGATTTCAGCCATATGAATAAAGGTCACGAGAGAAATCAACATTGTTCTAGCAGGCCTCAAATAACCGTTCCCGATTTCTTCGTTCCACTACTTCCATTTTGTTGAGGTGTTTTCGGACAGAAGACGTTGGTGAGAGATGCCAACACTACTCAAGTTTCTTTAAGGATTCTGATTTTTTGAATCTGTGGTTATCGGTTTTATGATGATGACAGGCGACTGAAGAAGGACAGTTATTCGCTTCAGGGAAGGTTTTATTCTCTTCTGGTGCTTATTTCTTGATCTGATAAAATAGTTACCTAAGTTTGTAACGAGAGTAATGTCTAAAATCACCAAAACATATGCTTTTCCATTTTATGCTGCAATTTCTCATTGGACCACACAAATCCTATGAAGAAGGTGTAACCTTGCTGTTTAGAATTTGGAACTGGGTTTGGGTGTGTGAGACGCCTTTTGGTTTTTCCTTGCTCACAGAGGGACAAGATGTTTTTATGATATTTGACTTTTGGAAGCACGGGTTGAACAAGATCGTTTTGGCTCTAAGGTCATTGACTGGTGTCAAAACTTGTGGTGGATAAACGTTGATGCATAGCCATGATTGTAGGAAGTTGCTCGAGCCATAAGGCTAAATTGGGGATGCAGAGGCCATTTTATGGAGATTGATGGTGTAAGGTTTGTTGAAAGGTTTTCTTTTAACACAATCAACACCATCTAGATTTCTGAACAAAACACGAGTTCCTCTGAAAGCAACCATCTAAAATCTGAATCACAGAATGCCAAACCGAGAAACTGATTGTGCCCCAAGCCCCTCAACGAAATAAACCTGGTGATCAAAAATATTTCCATTGAGATCACGAAACCCAAAATCTGCGGAAACATGATCATTTCAAAGCGAACGGTTCCCTAAAACTTCCAAACGAAATTGATGAGGAGCTTTAGTTCCGGTCATATGCTTGGAGCAACCAGAGTCGGACGCTCACCATAAAACAAATTTGGATAATGCCAAGAAATGAAGTGGGAATTTGGAAACGTTTGATTTTAGGTTCCAAAGGGTTTTAGGAAGTACAAGCATTATCCCATTAGAGCTAGTCAGATTGACTCTCAGATTCAACTGGTGTGATTATTTTCTTTAATGTCAATAAATCTTCAGTGGTGACCACCTAAGGCAAAATCCTAGGTTTACTAGGTTTGGTGAAGCAGTCTTTCGTTGGTTTTGGCCTACTTTCTAGTCTTTTTGACCTTTGCTTTTTGTTTCTTGTGATTTTTCAGTGTTTGAAACATTTGCCTTTTGTCTCTTGCAAGAGAATTATTCATTCACTTAATTAAGCATACATAAAACATCATGATTAGCAGTGATTCAACATTGCTTAACATCGCACAAATAACTTCAGATTGTTCATTCCTGAGTATCAAGCTTAAGTGTTTACATTCAGATGTCATATGTTTCTCCTATTGCTTTGAAAGCTGTAATACTCTTTACTATGGTGTTCTCTCTACTTGTACTTCTTTATTCTTGTGGCAAACTACTCTTGTCGCAGTAGGGGGACACATCATATCTTTGTATTGTCCTAGGGCTGGCTTCTTGGTCTTAGCAGTGTTGTCTACTCCTGTAGAAGATAAACCCTTGAGTCGAATTAGCATCTTTTTAGTGACGACATGAGGTTGTGAAACGGTGATTGGTGTTGTCTAACGCTTGCATAACTTTGTTAGGGTACCATACTTTTCTTACCTAGAGGTTGAAAGGATTAATCCTAAACATTCCTGGGGCAATCTCATTATATGTTTCACACTTTTTTGTTCTTGTGGGGTGGGTACGAGTTGTAGTGACTGGGTTTTGACATTCATTCGTCTCATATACCTTTTGAGGAACCGATGTTTTGATGTTGTTTTATGTTCTGATTGAAGGATTTTGGTTGTCTCACAAAGGTTTTGTCTTACGGGTTGCAAAGACGGTTTCCTTCCGTTGATTGATTTGCCAAACTTAGTATTTCGTCTCGTACCTTGGTGGTGTCATTGTTCAGGAAACTTTATCAATAACTGGGCTCTTTAGCTTAGCATTTTTCATAGATAGTATCTTGTAATTTGTTTTGCAATAAGAGTCAATTATTAATTTAGTTTGAGCACGTGTCACATAAATAGAGGATCAAAACATGTTTTTGTTTCGTGGTTTAAGGTGAGCAATTTCTTTTCATTATTCCGAACCTGACTTAATTCGACATATCTCATGTTCAAAGTTTTGAGACAACGGATCAATAGGGTATTGGACACATGGTAGTTATCGTACTTTACCTTGAGATCTCAAACTGAGCTTGCAAACCGTTTTTTTTTCGATTTTGTGTTGCATGTCATTGTAAGCTTTATCGTACGAAATTTTGTCATATTTGCTGTCTTCACCACGTTTCTGTTACCAATCTTTCCAAAAGTTTAGCATATTCATTCTCCTTTTTATGATTACAATTGTCAAGGACCGTTCTTTCGTTAGGTCATGCTCTGTTTGGAGATTTGATGAATCTACACCGATGGATTTGCACAATAGACATATGTCTGACTGAAAAATGCTCTCAAGAGGCGCTCAATTCCAATTCAATGTCTTTTGTTAGCAAAGAGATTCATCAGCTTCTTTGCAAGAGATTAAAGTCTTGAACAAATTGGCAGCTTCTTTCAAAATTGTATTCAAAATTTTGATGTCTAGAATCCACTTGGTTGATGATAGGAAAATTTCTTCTTTTAAGATTTCGTGACTCTCTTGATGAGCTCTGGACGGACCAATTGTGTGTATCTAAAGTCATTCTATTTGACCAACTCGTTTTGAAGAGTTCACAATGGTGCTTTTTACATCAGTTAGGAAATTTTCGTGCAACAACTTTAGAGTAGTGTCATCAAAAATTCTTCATTGGTTTTGAATTCGATTTTGAAACAGTGGGCCGTTTTGGAAGTATTTACATAGTACACTCTTCTTGGACCTGGCGTTTTTTTGAGAAACAAAATCCCGAAGATGATTAATCCTTTGTGTAGTTTGGCCGGTTTTATTTCTTTGTTCAATTGTTTCATTTTTGGCGATCTATTTGAGAAGTTGCAGTGTCTCTTAGAATCATGCACAACAGGAGGATCTGGCTTTTTCAAGTAACACTTTGCCATTATACAAACTTGTTGTTTTCGACTTGAGTTGCTTGAGATAAAATGGATTTTGATAACCAAAGCCATATTCTGTTCGGTGTGGTTAAAACGAGTTCTGGCTTAGGTCAAAGGCTTATGTGCATCGTTTGAATCGATTGAACCCGTTTTTAACCCAATATATTATCTAATTCCTTTATCTTATTCTCAAGATGAATTTGTTTTCAAGAGCTCGTCTTCGCGTATTTTGAAATCAGACTTCTACTTTTTCTTTTCTTTAAGAAGCGATGAACTGTTGATTTTTCCGTTCTGAAAGTGTTATACTTAAATTTGAAAAATTTCCTCATTCAAAGTAGTTTATTTGTTTACCGGAGCTTAAATAATATGAAGTGCATTTATCTTTTTCGTAAGACATTATTCTTGATAAACCGAACTTTTGATAACATCTTTCATGTTTGTCATATTTTTCTCTTGACTAATTTCAAAAACTTTTCTTGATTTTTATATCTAGCAAGTATGTGTAAATCAGCATTTGTTTATGTCATTTTGCGTTGACCGAGTTGACTTTTACAATTCATGTGCCAAATTATTATATAATTGATTCAAAGTAAGCACGTGTTTCCTCAAAGTTGAGGATGTTGATCTACTGTTCACCTCCTGTTCCACACTCGAGATATCAGAAATAACATTTACTATACCATTCGGTTTGTTTTTGGTCTGTGGATCAGGAAAGGGTCTCGAGTAGCTCAGTATACTGCTCTTTGAGTAAAACATATCAAATATTTTCTCATAGCAGTTGTCATTTGTTGTGTACCTCAGCTGATCCGTCGATCATTGACGGAGGCGTTTGTCAGTCTGACGTACCGATGTCGATGCTTGCTGCAAATTAGGCACTCATATGCAGGTTGCAGTTGACTTCCTCAATTTCATCATGATCGGCTGCAGCAACCATCAAATAAACTCTTCCGCTTGGGTTGCGATTCCTTGCTTCTTCCTTTTGAGCAATCAGCAACTGAGTCTGAAGATAAGCAGCATCCCTTCTCCTTGGTCTGACTGTACAGTTCTAGCAAGCGACCAATACTACTGCAAGTTGTAACACCTTATTCTGATTACCTTATTCCCAGTCGCATTACCTGCCGAGCTACTAAACATTTCCATTCATTTTGATTCTGATTAGTAATTCCTGGACAACAAAGTAGCCCATTCTGATTACCAAACATTCTGGAACACCTGATTTGAACTGCATCTTGAAACAACTGATTCCCGACATTCTGTACATAGCTATTAATAACCGTTTTGTTACCAATGTTCTGCCCAGCATTACTGTTAAATGGATTCCCCCATTTGCTCTAACCATCCGCATCTGTCTGTCTTGACCTATATTCATACCCGGTTGAGCAATCTGCCTATTACGAGGGTTTGATGAAATTCTCTGGTTGTTGTTGGTTGGTGTTGAGTAGTTTAGTTTGAATGCCTGCATTAGAGCAAGTGCAATGTCATTGCGGTTGTGGGATCTGTGATGGTCTTCGGGATTTGGGCAATTGGTTGTTGCATGTAGTTTGGTTGAATGATGGTGTGGGTTGTTGTTGTTGTTGATGGGTTGTGGTTGTTTGCAGTAGGTTCTTGGTGATGGTTGATCTGGTGTGAAACACTGTATAGTTGTAAGGATTGTTGGTATTTACTATGAGTGCGATGAGTGATCATGTGTTTTTGCAAGTCGTTCAGCTTCTTTTGTCATCAGCCTCTTTTGATTGTTACTTCAAGAAATCCTAATTGAGTGTAATCTGTCGTATGCAAGTCCTGCGTTTGATGAACAATAGTTAAACATGGACTCTATTTGGTTGTAAGTTGTTTAGGAACTTGAGATTACTTGCAATATTTTCAGGAAAGTGTTTGTTTTCTTTAAATCTTTCATCAATTTTGAGAAGCAGGTTATGTGGATAGTAAGACTCAATCGATTCCCTATTCAGTGGAAAGTAAACCTTTCCCAATCATTAAACACTTAGCCTTCTTTCTTGAATTCCAATATCAGAAACTTTCATCTTTTGTTGCACACGTAACCAGTTTACCTGAGCAGTTTCGACAACTATCAACAGCAGCATTGATGTCTTTCAGGAAGACGAGAAAGATGGTCTGAATAGATTGATCATCTGCTTCCATCTGTTTAATTTCTGCTATTGTGTGTTAATCATCGGTTTGTTTATGAACGTTGCAGGAACAGGTATTTCACGATTGTTATCACTGGTTCAGGTCATTCGTTATGAACATAAGGGACCATTCATTATGGAGTTGTAGATTAATTGCCATTGGTCTACTCTTAGCATACCGAAGAAGAGTCGATGACCTGAACATAGTTTCTCATTGTTAAGCATAGGAGGGCGGTTTCAGAACCGGTGCATAAAGTCTTTGTTGAGTTGACATTGCAAAAGTGTTGTGAAATGATAATTACAAGGATCTATAGTGGGTGTAAAGTGATTTGTTGTGTTGTGGTTTGAATCAATTAATTCGTTCCAGGGATTGTACTCGTCATATGATCAAAACGATAATTGAATTACGGGATTTTACAGAGCACTAGATAACTGTGAGATGATTTTGATTCGGATATCTGCGGCGAAAAATTCAAAAAAAAATGAAAACTGTAATTTTCTAGAAAACGATGTTTTCTGCTTCAAAATAAGACTTAACCTGCCAAGGATCAATGTTTCAGCGGTGATCCGTCACGTTTTTTCTCTTGATTTGAGGGTCATGGGACCGTTAAACGGACTACCCTACGGATCAAAAGTTATGGCTGTTTACTGAAACCCTTTTCTCTCACACAGAAATTTTTGTTCGGTCCTCTTGCTTTTTAGTTCCGAGTTGATGCTAGTTTCGAGCGATTGCTAGATCGGTCCTTGCTAATTGGTCGATATGCTTGATCGGTCGGTCACTTCGTCTCGGATCGTCACGATAGTTAGATAGTGACTTTTTGTTCGATCGACGCCTGTTCGATAGTGACTTGTTCGATCGACGCTAGTTCGATGGTAGCTTGTTCGATCGACACTAGTTCGATGGTAGCTTGTTCGATCGACGCTAGTTCGATGGTAGCTTGTTCGATCGACGCTAGTTCGATGGTAGCTTGTTCGATCGACGCTAGTTCGATGGTAGCTTGTTCGATCGACGCTAGTTCGATGGTAGCTTGTTCGATCGACGCTAGTTCGATGGTCTTGTTCGATCAACAAAGAAAGCTAGTTCGATGATGATCGATCGATTGTCCTAGTTCGAACCAAAACACACGCTCGTTCGATCTTCGCTAATATGTTGCTCGTTCGATCCACAAGCAATGTTACTCGTTCGATGGTCTTGAAGGATTTCACCTCGTTCGATCCTTGAGAAAACTGCCATGTTCGATTCAAAACAAAAATGAAAACTCGTTTTTCGACCTATCGTACAAAGAATCGTTTCGGTTGAGACTACGAAGTTGCTCGATTCTTTGCTTTATACCGACTTGCGTTTGCACAACAACCTCATTCGAATTACAAGCACTCTAAAACCCAAGGTCTTGTCAAAAAAATTATAATGAACGATATAATGGGAAAAAAAAAATTTGAATAGAAAAACACAAAAAAATAAGCCGAAACAATAAAATCTAATAAGTTACCACACACAAATCACTTAACCAACTTGGCTCTTGATACCACTGTTAGCGATTTCGTTTCATCACCAAAACACAAAAATAGAAATAGATTTTAGAGCAGAGAAAGTAAAAAAAACAAAGAAAATGGTTACTGTTTCACAAAAGAAAAATGAGAAGCAACACCTCTCCACACTTGGAGAGGGCTATAAATAGTTCCAAGATGTTGGACTATTCTAGTGGGCTTTGTGTTGGGCGGATCATAATACAATTGGCTTGAGACCGACACCAGGTCCAAAACTTGCTTAACTAATCCCAAAATCGTTTTACTTATACACAGGCTCGGGAATATTTATTGACACTCACTTTTACTAAATAATACGGCTAACAACTGGGAACATGTCTATCTACTGACTTGAAGTAATTTATGGAGATATGTTCATTTGGAGGTAAACCCCAAAGGAGGGAAATCACAGGCGTGGTAATTAATACTGGTAATTTAGATTTGAGAATGTGTATTTTTGTAGAGAAAATTACTGTTGAACTCTTTAGTGTCTTCAACAGATGTGTCGGAAATTAAGAATTATGTTTCTTTAATGAACTGAATGTATTGTTTTATCTTTTAAACTTTTTAAGTTAACTGATGAAATCAAGTTTTACTTAAATTTTCTAGAAAGTACAATATGTTATAGTGTTGATTTAAAGATATTGGTCTTAAGGAGGGTTAATTGTCTCTTTGCAAAGCCACATCTGATGAATTCTAAAACTTTGGCATAGAAGGCGTGGACACCATAAATTTCAAAATATGAATAAATGGTCTAAGGAATCTTGAATGAGGTTTACTTCAATTTTTTTTTAATGATCAAACTGTGTTGCTTGTCAAAAGGAAAGAACATAGAGCTTCTTGTAAGTCCAAAACAGTAAGTTTAATCAGCTCAACCTTTAATTTATGTTGCACAATGGATTTGTTTGGTCAAACATTTGTAAAAATCTTAATGAGTAAAAGATGTATTGCCTAGTTTGTCACAAAATGATTATAGTAGGTTTAGTTGGGTTTTTTTTTTCTAGTACTAGGAGAGGACTTAGTGGCATTCATTAAAGTCCTTATAACTAGAGTAGAAAAAATATATGATCAAGGGTAAGGTAACTTAGTGTGTGACAATGAACTAAGTTCAAGGAATAAGGTGATGAATAGTTTTGTAAGAGAAAGGTTTTAAGAGAGAATTTAGTGTAGCTGGGGAACTCACTCAACAAAATGGAGTATCTTGAGAGGAAAAATTAGAACACTAATTTGAGGCGGCTAAGCCAATGTTGCTGATTCTTATGATACCTATACTTTTTGGGGCTGAAGCAGTTAATACTGCTTGCTAGGTGCAAATAGGGTATTTAGTAACTAAGCTCATAACAAAGACCCCTTATAAACTTTTTTTGCGTAGAAACCAGCTTTAGCTTTTAATGATAACTTTTGGGTGTCTTTTTACAATTTCTAATTACCATAGATCACTTAGGCAAGTTTGATGGTAAGACTGATGAAGGATTCTTTGTTGGGTACTCAATCAATAGTAAAGCATTTAGAGTATTCAATAGTAGAACTAGGATAGTTAAAGAGAACCTGCATGTCCAGTTTAGTGAGAATACACATAATATTGTAGGAAGTGGACCAAAATACTTTTTAATATTGATGCACTAACAAAGTCAATGAATTATAAGCTAGTTGTTGCAAGAAATCAGACTAATGGTAATGCACAGTACAAAAAGCTGTGATGATGAGGTAAATTGTGACTAAGTACATGTAAAGATTACATTCTGCTACCATTGTGGCCTGTTGATCCACTACTCTCTCAAAGTTCAAAGAGTTCTTTTGATGATGGATTCAAACCTTTAGGAGATTATGAAAAGAAGATTACTAAAGAACCAGGAAAAGAAGGTGGTGATTCAAGTAAAGATAGTGAATGTAATGATCAAGAGAAGGATGATAATGTTAACAGCACTAACAATGTTAATGCTGCTAGCATAAATGAAGTTAATGCTGTTGGTAGAAAATCAAGCATTGATCTTCCAGATGATCCAAATATGCCTGAATTGGAAGATATCGTCTATTCAGATGATGATGAATATGTTGGTACAAAGGCTGTCATGAACAATTTGGATGCATTTATGCCTGTCAATCCTATTCCAACTACTAGAATACACAAAGATTATCCAACTAAACAAATTATTGGAGACTTGAATTCAGCACCTCAAACAAGAAGAATGACAAAGAATTTGGAAGAACATGGTTTGTTTAGTTCAATTCAGCAAAGAACAAATCATAAAGACTTTCAAAATTGCTTATTTGCTTGCTTTTTATCACAAGAAGAACCCAAAAAGGTAATTCATGCATTGAAGGATCCAAGTTGGATAGAAGCTATGCATGATGAGCTTCTACAATTCAAATTACAAAAGGTTTAGACCTTGGTGGATTTACCAAATGGTAAAAGGGCTATTCGCACTAAATGGGTTTACAGGAATAAAAAGGATGAAAGAGGAATTGTGATTAAAAATAAAGCAATATTGGTTGCTCAAGGGTACATACAAGAAGAAGGGATTGACTATGATGAAGTCTTTGCCCCTGTTGCCAGAATTGAAGTAATTAGGCTATTCTTAGCCTATGCATCATTTAAAGACTTTGTAGTGTACCAGATGGATGTCAAGAGTGCTTTTTTTATGGTAAGATTGAAGAGGAAGTGTATGTTTATCAACCACCAAGATTTAAAGATCTAGACTTCCCTGGCAGATGTATATAAAGTAGAAAAGGCACTTTATGGACTGCATCAAGCTCCCAATAGCTTGGTATGAAACCTTGTCAACTTATTTGTTGGACAATGGGTTTCAAAGAGGAAAGATAAACAAGACTTTTTTTTATCTGAAGGGGACAAAGGTTGATATTTGTTTAGTTCTCAGTGTATGTAGATGATATATATTTGGCTCTACAAAGAAGTCATATGCACAAAGTATAAGAGATGATGATAAAGTAGGTTCAAATGAGGTTATATGGGTGAACTCAAATTCTTCTTAGGACTGCAAGTAAAGCATAAGGAGGATGGGATTTTTATCAGTCAAGACAAGTATGTGACTGAGATTTTGAAGAAATTTGGTTTTACTGATGTCAAGATAACAAGCACACCTATGGAAACTCAAAAACCTTTGCTCAAAGATGAAGATGGTAAAGAAGTAGCTGTTCATTTATATAGATTAATGATTGGTTCATTGATGTATCTTACTTCTTCAATACTGATTATTATGTTTGCAAGTGTGTGCCTGTGCAAGATACCAATTCCACCCAAAGAGTCACATCTTTCATGCTTTGTGAAAAGAATTGGTATGGTACTTAAAAGGTCAACCTAATTGGGCTTTGGTATCCAAAGATTCACATTTTGATTTGGTAGCATACACGGAATAGTGATTATGTTTTGAGACAGCTTGGAATTAGAAAGTCCACAAATATGGTTGTCAATTCCCTTGGGTTGTAGATTGATTTCATGGCAGTGCAAGAAGAGACTGTGGTTGCTAATTCCACAATAGAGGCTGAATATGTAGCTGCTTCAAGTTGTTGTGGCCAAAGTGCTTTGGATTCAAAATTAATTGCTTGATTATGGGTATAACTTTATGCATACAAAGATCTATATTGATAATGAGAGTACTATATGCATAGTTAAGAACCCTGTTTTTCATTCAAAACAAAGCACAATGAGATTAGACATCACTTTATCAGTTGATTCCAATGAATAGAGCTAATTCAAATGATCAAAGATTTATTACAGACTCGAATGTTGACAGATTTGCTTACATAAGCATTTGATGTAAGTAGAGTTCAATTATTGAATTGATTGTAATGGGAATGTTCAATCTTTAAAGTCTTAGATTATGAATTTGTGAGTTGAAAACAGAAGAGAGATGTGTGATAAAACAGGACAGGTGTGATTTAGTGAGAAAAAGAATGAGAGAATTTGTAAGTTGAAAACAGAAAAAGAAATGTGTGAGATAAAAAAGATTGAGTGATTTGGTGTAGTAAAAGCATATGAGGAATTTGTGAGTTGAAAATACATAAAGTGAGCTGCGTGTGAGATAAAAACCGATCAGAGTGATTTTATGGAAATGGAATTGAGAGAAGTGGTGAGATTAAAAACAGAAAGAGTGAGTTGTTTTAAAACAGACAAGAGAGAACGTGATTTGTGAGTAAAAGAATTGACGTGGAAATCAAAAACAGAACAGAGGTTATTGTAAGCTAAATGTGAATTTATAGATGATGGAAAAGCTGATTAGAATGGAATTGGAGTTAATGCTGGTGATTCAGTTAATGCTGCTAGGCATAAACTTACTACTGCTGTTGAAAGTTAATGCTGCTAGGCATAAACTTACTACTGCTGTTGAAAGTTAATGCTGCTAGGCATAAACTTACTCTGCTGTTGAAAGTTAATGCTGCTAGGCATAAACTTACAACTGTTGGTGAACGTTAATGCTGTTGAGGGTAGTTTCATAAATACTTCGATTAAGTGGTCTAATTTATCATTAATCGGATTTTATCAATGATATACTCTCTAATCACAACACTAACTCAATTTCCATCATTCTCATTCAAAACCCAACAAAATGACGGGACCTTTCAGTTTGTTGCTACTCACAGTTTAGTTGATTTTTGGCTAAAAACCGCTGTGAAAGTGAGGGGTTTTGAACAAATTATTGAATTTTTGAATGACACACCATATATTATGCTTTAAAAATTCTTCCCACTATTATACTTAGTGTATTGGAACAATTTTGGGCTATGTCAAGGTAAAAAACGGTCAATGGGGACAACAAATAAAGCCCTAGGGATGTTAAGAAGATAGTTGTTTATGACGCATCTGTTAGAAGAGACCTTTCAATTGGATGATGTGGAATGGTACGGATTGCTTGCCTAATGCTCCATTTTGACAGAACTTACAAGATTTAGGTTGAAAAACCTTACAAGACGAAGCTACTTTTTATAAAAGCATTCTTTTTCACCTCATGGAAATTTCTTATTAATACTATTTTGCAATGCCTAAGTGCTAAGATTACTGCTTGGAGATGATTTAGTGCTCTAGGCTTCTGCAATTAATTGTTTATAGGGCACAAACCAAAAGTTTCAACTTTTCCAAGTTAATTTTGAAAGCGATGGTGAAGAACTTGGAATGTGGTAAATTCTTGATGTATCAAGGTTATTTAAGTTCTTTTGGATAATCACTAGAGGGATGTCAATGTCACAATAGGATTTATGTCACACCCTCTCACACAAAGAAGGTTTTTGGTAACTTGTGAAGGCAAGGAAAATACTTTCTAGAAGGGAAACATCTTATTCAAACTTGGTGGTTCATGCTCAAGCATATATGGGTGAAGGTTCAGAAATGCAATATGGTTCCCGATCACACACCCATCATTACTCAACCTTATCATCTCAATCTCAAAAGGAAACACAAAAATTACGAGGCCCAAGTAGAAGGACATCAGGGTACCTCAGTCTAGTATTCCTAGTGATTCTACAAATGTAGCAGATGAGGCTATCAATGAGGAGCCTAGTATGCAACTTAAGGAATTGATGGATTTTTGTGCCAAATTGCAACAAAGAGTGATTGACCTGGAGAACACAAAGATACACAAGCTCAAGGAGTTTACAAAGTTTTAAAGAATAGAGTCAAGAAGTTGGAGAAGAAAGGAGGGTCAAGAACTCATAAGCTTAAAAGATTATACAAGGTTGGTAGATCTGCAAGAATAGTTTCCTCTGATAAAGCAAGTTTGGGTGATCAGGAGGATGCATCCAAACAGGGGAGGAAAATTCATGATATTGATGCTGATGAAGACATCACCTGGAGAATGTTCATGATGTGAAATGTTTGAGTAAATGATTACATGGTGATGAGGTGTTTGTTGAAAAAGAAGTTCCTGTTGAAGAAGTAGTTAGTGGATGCTGAAGAATAGTTTGTGCTGTACAATACTGAAGATGAAATTACTTTGCTTCAAGCATGACAGTGTTAAAGAGTGCTAAACCTACAACAGCTGCTAGCACAAGACCCAAGGCTAAAGGGCTTGTTATTCATGAAGAGGAGCAAGAAACTACACCAACAGTTTCTTCTCAACAACCATCATAGGTTAAGGTTCAAGACAAGGGTAAAGGAATCTTGGTAGAAGAACCTGTAAAGTCTATAAAAAAGAAAGATCAAATCAGAATTGATGAAGAACTTGCATTCAAGCTAAAGAGAAGAAGAATAGAAGAAAAGACTTGCAAGGAGAAAAAGTTAACCCAATGTTGCTGTAAAGAGTTAATGAATGACATTCAAGCAAAGATTGAGGCTGATCAGTTATTAGCTGAAAGATTGCAAGCAAGAGAACAAGAAGAGTTGACCATTGAAGAAAGGGCTAAATTGTTTCAACAACTCTTAGAGAAAAGAAGAAATTCTTTTTGCAGCAAAAAGAGCAGAAGAGAGAGGAATAGACCACAACCAGAGCTAACAAGGAGTAGTATGTGTACTTACCTTGAAAATAACTTTGGCGGTTATGAAGCCAAGAGACTTATTAGAATCAAGTCCTTTACAATATTCAAGATTAGTTGACAAAGCTTTCAAGAGGGTGAACACCTTTGTTGACTTGATGAAGAACTTGCATTCAAGCAACAAGCTGAAGAAGAAGAAGAACAAAGACTTGCAAGGGAAAAAGGTTGAGCTATGTTTCTTTAACTGAAGAATGAATTACATCATCAAAGATTAAGGCTGATCAGTTATAGCTAAAAGTTGGAGCAAGAGAACTAGAGAGTTGACTATTGAAATACAAGGGATAAATTGTTTCTAACAAATTCTTAGAGGAAAAGAAGAAAATTCTTTGCAGCAAAAAGAGCAGAAGAGAAGAGGAATAGACCACCAACCAGAGCTCAACAAAGGAGTATTATGTGTACTTACCTGAAGAATATGGCAAGATAGAAGCCTAAAGACTTAAAGAACAAGTCCTTTGCTTTTATTGATGATTTATTTGACAATGCTTTCTTGAGGGCTGATCTTCCTTGTTGAACTTTAAATCAGAGTGGTGGAAGGCACTGAAATGGAAGAAAGTTCCAAGAAAGCAGAAGTAATGGAAGAAAGTTCCAAGACAGCAGAAGGTAGTGAAACAAGAGAAGAAAGCAGTTTAAAAAGAGCAGGAGATGAGCTAGAACAAGAGAATGCAAAGAAACAGAAGATGGATGATGATTAGGAAGCAGCAAAGATGAAAGAGCTCATGAAAATTCTTTTTGATGAAGAGGAAGTAGCAGTTGATGCTATACCTTTAGCCACTAAACCTCCAAGCATTGTTGTACTGATGATTATAAAGAAGGAAATTCATTACTATCAAATTATAAGAGCTGATGGAAGTTCAAAGAGGTACTCAGCCTTTATTCAGATACTTAGAAGCTTTGACAGAGAAGACTTGGAAACTCTATGGAAATTGGTTAAAGCTAAGCATGGGTATACAAGGCCTGAGGAGGGCTAGGAGAGAGTGATATAGGGTGATCTAAAGATAATGTTTGAACATCATGTAGAAGATGCCAGTCGTAAGAATCTAACGGGAAAATATTAGTGTTGGTTTGGAAGTATTTATTCTTGTGGTGTACACTTTGTGAGGGTTTCAAAATCTGCTGTCTTTATGTTGGATAGAGAGAGATTCTTACCATTACACTGCTACATCATAGATATGCTAAATAAGAAGCTGCAAGCTGATCATTGGAAATGAAAGTGTTATAACTTCTTAAGCTCATTACAAAAATCAATGAAGTGTTTGGAAGCATCCTCCTGGTGATTAATGAAGCTTTTAATGAAGAAACTTGATGATTTTGGAGATAAATATCAAGTTTAAGGGAGGATTGTTAGGATTAAAAGACTTTTTGATGATCTTAGAGTTACTGCTGCTAAGTTTCTGCTGTGGTGTATAAGTTATACTACTGTGTTCAGAGTTAATGCTGCTGTACAAAGTTACATGTTGAAAGATTACAAAGTGAAAGGATAAGAATGCTCTGAGAAAATATAAAACTTACATGATAAGTATGAGATATTTATGGAATAGATCATGGTGAATATTCTAAGTTTTAAGAATATATTGTAAATTGACTAGGACTCCATGGTGTATAAAAGGAGGTCCCAGGGCATAGAGTTTTATATGAATTAGCATCAAAAATTATACCAAAAACGAGTCATTCATATAGTTGTTCATAGCTTCAAGGTTTTGTAACTCTAATACTAGGAGAGTATTCTTATTATTTGTAATAATAATATTGGAGCTTTTATTGTTGAATTATATTGTTTTGTGTTACTATTTCATTGAAGAATTCTTCTTATATTAAAGATTAGATTCTGCATAATCTTTAGTATTATCAAACAAAGTTTCTTAACTAAGTTGTGTTAGATTTATCTAGCATAACTAAACCTTACACAAGCTAAGGAATTCAAGATCCATTCAAGTGGGATCAACAAGTGGTATCAGAGCTTGTTGCTTTAAGAAACTTTGCTAAGAAGACATGGATCAAGACTCAGTACATATGGTGGCTGCATCAAAAGTGCCTATGCTCAAACCAGGTGAGTATGAGCTTTGGAGGATGAGGATGGAACAGTACATCCAGATGATTGATTATTCTCTATGGGAAGTCATAGAGAATGGTAATGCACCTCCAATAACAAAAGTTGTTGAAGGTGTTGAGACTACAATTGCTCCTACAACTGCTGAAGAAAAGGCACAAAGGAGGTTAGAGTTGAAGGCAAGAAGCACTTTATTGATGGGCATCCCTAATGAACATCAATTGAAGTTTAACTCCATCAAAGATGCCAAGTCATTGCTGCAGGCTGTTGAGAAGAGGTTTGGAGGGAATGCTACTACTAAAAAGACTCAGAGGAATCTTCTAAAGCAGCAGTACAAAAATTTTACTGCATCTAGCTCAGAGGTGTTAGATCAAACCTTTAATAGGCTTCAAAAGCTTATCAATCAGTTGGAGATTCATGGTGAAAGTATCTCACAAGAAGACGTGAATCAGAAGTTCTTAAGAAGTTTGTCACAAGAATGGAACACACATACCATTGTGTGGAGGAACAAGCCTGAGATAGATACATTAAGCTTGGATGATCTTTACAACAACCTGAAGATCTATGAACCAGAGGTCAAAGGGACATCAAGCTCAAGCATAAACACACAAAACGTAGCCTTTGTGTCCTCAAACAGCACCAGCAGTACAAATGGAGCAGTTACTACTACTCATGATGCTACAACTGCTAGCACTCAAGCTATTGCTGTTAACTCAACAACAATGGACAAATTGAGTGATGTTGTCATCTGTGCTTTCTTTGCAAGTCAACCAAACAGTCCACAACTTGACAATGAGGACTTGCAACAAATTCATCCTGATGATTTAGAAGAGATAGATTTAAGGTGGCAGATGGCTATGCTAACAATGAGAGCAAGGAGATATTTGAAGAACACTAGAAGGGTGTTTTCTGTGAATGGTACTGAAACCATTAGGTTTGATAAGTCCAAGGTAGAGTGTTACAACTGCCACAAAAGGGGACACTTTGCAACGAAGTGCAGGGCTCTAAGGAACCAAGAAAACAGGAATAGGGAGAACACAAGAAGAGTTGTGCCAATGGAGACAACTACTTCTAATGCTTTGATCTCATGTGATGGTCTTGGTGATTATAATTTGAGTGATCAAGCAGAAGAAGGTCCAACTAACTTTGCACTTATGGCTTACTCTTCTACAAGTTCTAACTCTAAGGTATCTACTGATTCAAACTGTTCATGATCTTGTTTGGAAAATGTTAAAATTCTTAAAGAACAAAATGAATAACTGTTAAAAGATTTAAGGACAACTAAGATAAATGTTATTACTTATAAAACAAGTTTAGAGTCTGTAAAAGCAAGACTTCTAGTGTATAAGAAAAATGAGTTTGTTTATGAGGAAGATATCAAGGTCTTAAAACGCGATATTCATTTAAGAGAAGTAGCCATTACAGAGCTTAGGAGGAAGTTGGATCTGGTTCAAAAACAAAAAGATGAAATTCAGCTAACAGTAGAAAATTTTGAGAATTCATCTAAAAACTTAAGCAAACTACTAGATTGTTAGATAGTTGATAAGTGCAAAACACATTTAGGGTATAATGATGTTCCACCTCCCTATATAGGAAACTTTATGCCTCCAAAACATGATTTGTCATTCTCTGGTCTAGAAGAGTTTGTAAATGAGCCTATAGTTAGTGAGCCTACAGTTAAGAAGCCTGTAGTTGAGACTAGTGAAGCTAAGGCTAGTGCAGACAAGCCTAAAGCAGTTAGGAAGAATAATGGTGCTCTAATTATTGAGGATTGGGTGTCTGATAGTGAGGAAGAAGATGTGCCTCAGGCTAAGAAAGAGAAGAAAACAGTTAAGTCTAGTTTTGCTAAAATAGAGTTTGTTAAATCTAAAGAGCAAGTAAAATCTCCTAGGAAAACAACTGTTAAACAAGGTAATCAAAATAGGCTGAACACACATAGTCCTAGAGGAAACCAAAGAAACTAGAATAACATGATGTCTCAAAGATTAGGAAGTAATTTTGAGATGATTAACAAAGCTTGCTATGTGTGTGGAAGTTTTGATCACCTGCAGTATGATTGTGATAACCATCAGAGACAGTTTAATAATAAAAAGATGGTAAAACCAGTGTGGAACTATACTCAAAGGGTGAATCACCAGAATTTTTCTAGAATGACTCACCCCAGTCCTAAAAGGAACATGGTTCCAAAAGCAGTATTAATGAGGTCTGGCCTAGTATCACTTACTACTGCTAGACCAGTTAATACTGCTCAACCCAAAACAACAGTGAATAGTGCAAGACCAATGACAAATGTTTTTAATAAAGCACATTCAACTGTTAGAAGGCCCATTAACAACAAAACAACAACTAAAAATAGTAATTTTAATCCGAGAGTTAATACTGTTAGTGGTAAGAATGTTAATACTGTTAGGCCAAAAGCAATAGTTAATGCTACTAGGCCAAAAGCAATACTTAATGCTGTTAAGGGAAACCTGGTTAATACTGTTAAGGCCTCAGCTTGTTGGGTTTGGAAACCAAAGACTAAAGTAACAGACCATATTTCTAAACACAACAGTGCATCAACCATTCTAAAAAGGTTTGATTATATTGATGCACAAGGCAGATCCAAGTCAGTGATGGCTTGGGTCCCCAAAAGAGACTAATTTTCTTACCTTATGTGCAGGGCAATCCACAACAAGGTTTAGAGGAGAAAGGAGTGATTGACAGTGGATGCTCAAGGCACAAGACAGGGAACATGTCCTATCTTATTGACTTTGAAGAAATTGATGGAGGATATGTTGCTTTTAGAGGTAACCCCAAAGGAGGGAAAATCACAGGCAAAGGTACAATCAAAATTGGTAATTTAGATTTTGAGAATGTATATTTTGTAAGAGAATTACAGTTTAACCTCTTTAGTGTCTCATAAATGTGTGACAAAAAGAATAGTGTTCTCTTTAATGACACTGAATGTATTGTTTTATCTCCAAACTTTAAGTTAACTAATGAAAGTCATGTTTTACTTAAAGTTCCTAGAAATAACAATATGAATAGTGTTGATTTAAAGAATATTGTTCCTACAGGAGGTCTAACTTGTCTCTTTCTAAAAGCCACCTTTGATGAATCTAAACTTTAGTATAGGAGGCTTGGACACATAAACTTCAAAACTATGAATAAACTGGTTAAGGGAAATCTTGTAAGAGGTTTAACTTCAAAACTTTTTGAAAATGATCAAACCTGTGTTGCTTGTCAAAAGGGAAAGCAACATAAAGCTTCTTGTAAGTCCAAAATAATAAGTTTAATCAGCCAACCTTTACATATGTTGCACATGGATTTGTTTGGTCCAACATTTGTAAAAAGCTTAATGAAAAAGTTGTATTGCCTAGTTGTCACAAATGATTACAGTAGGTTTAGTTGGGTTTTATTTCTAGCTACTAAGGATGAGACTAGTGGCATACTTAAGTCCTTTATAACTGGAGTAGAAAATCTAATAGATCAAAGGGTTAAGGTAATTAGGTGTGACAATGGAACTGAGGTCATGAATAAGGATATGAATCAGTTTTGTGAAAGAAAAGGTATTAAGAGAGAATTTAGTGTAGCTAGAACTCCTCAACAAAATGGAGTAGCTGAGAGGAAAAATAAAACACTAATTAAGGCTGCTAAGACAATGCTAGCTGATTCTAAGCTACCTACTACTTTTGGGCTGAAGCAGTTAATACTGCTTGCCATGTGCAAAATAGGGCATTAGTAATTAAGCCTCATAACAAGATCCCTTATGAACTTTTTCTTGGTAGAAAACTAGCTTTAAGCTTTATGAGACCATGTGGGTGTCCTGTTACAATTCTCAATACCATAGATCACTTAGGCATGTTTGATGATAAGGCTGATGAAGGATTCTTTATTGGGTACTCAATCAGTAGTAAAGCATTTAGAGTATTCAACAGTAGAACTAGGATAGTTGAAGAGAACCTGCATGTCCAGTTTAGTAAGAATACACCTAATATTGCAAGAAGTCGACCAAATTGGCTTTTTGATATTGATGCACTAACAAAGTCAATAAATTATAAGCCAGTTGTTGCAGGAAATCAGTTAAATGGTAATGCAGGCATAAAAGCATGTGATGATACTGGTAAAGCTAGTATGGAGAAAGTACCTGGTAAAGATTACATTCTGCTACCATTATGGACTGCTGATCCACCATTTATGCTCAAAGTTCAAAGAGTTCTCCTGATGCTGGATTCAAACCTTTAGGAGATAATGAAAAGAAGGTTACTGAAGAACCAGGAAAAGAAGGTGGTGATTCAAGTAAAGAGGATGAAAGTAATGATCAAGAGAAGTATGATAATGTTAACAACACTAACAATGTTAATGTTGCTAGCACAAATAAAGTTAATGTTGTTGGTAGAAAATCAAGCATTGAACTTCCAGATGATCTAAACATGCCTGAATTGGAAGTTATTGTCTATTCAGATGATGATGTTGGTGCAGAGGATGACATGAATAATTTAGATACATTTATGCCTATCAGTCCTATTCCAACTACAAGAATATACAAAGATCATCCAGTTGAACAAATTATTAGAGACTTGAATTTAGCACCTCATACAAGAAGAATGAAAAAGAATTTAGAAGAACATGGTTTGTTTAGTTTTGTTCAGAAAAGAACAAATCATAAAGACTTTCAAAATTGCTTGTTTGCTTGCTTTTTATCACAAGAAGAACCCAAAAAGGTAATTCATGCATTGAAGGATCCAAGTTGGATAGAAGCTATGCAGGATGAGCTTCTACAATTCAAATTACAAAAGGTTTGGTCCTTGGTAGATTTACTAAACGGAAAAAGGGCTATTGGCACTAAATGGGTTTACAGGAATAAAAAGGATGAAAGAGAAATTGTGATTAAAAATAAAGCAAGATTGATTGCTCAAGGGTACACACAAGAAGAAGGAATTGACTATGATAAGGTCTTTGCCCCTGTTGCCAGAATTGAAGCAATTAGGCTATTCTTAGCCTATGCCTCATTTAAAGACTTTGTGGTGTACCCGATGGATGTCAAGAGTGCTTTTCTTTATGGTAAGATTAAAAAGGAAGTCTATGTTTGTCAACCACTAGGATTTGAAGATCTAGACTTCCCTGACAGAGTATACAAAGTAGAAAAGGCACTTTATGGACTGCATCAAGCTCCTAAAGCTTGGTATGAAACCTTGTCAACTTATTTGTTGGACAATAGGTTTCAAAGAGGAAAAATAGACAAAACTTTGTTTATCAGAAGGGACAAAGGTGATATTCTGTTAGTTCAAGTGTATGTAGATGACATCATTTTTGGTTCTACAAAGAAGTCATTATGCACTGAGTTTGAGAAGATGATGCATAAGAAGTTTCAGATGAGTTCTATGGGTGAACTCACATTCTTCTTAGTACTACAAGTAAAGCAGAAGGAAGATGGAACTTTTATCAGTCAAGATAAGTATGTGACTGATATTTTGAAAAAATTTGGTTTTACTGATGTCAAGACAACAAGCACACCTATGGAAACTCAAAAGAAACTGCTCAAGGATGAAGATGGTGAAGAAGTGGATGTTTATTTATATAGATCAATGATTTGTTCATTGATGTATCTTACTTCTTCAAGACTTGATATTATGTTTGCAGTGTGTGCCTGTGCAAGATACCAAGTCAACCCAAAAGTGTCACATCTTCATGCTGTGAAAAGAATTTTTAGATACTTAAAAGGTCAATCTAAATTGGGCCTTTGGTATCCAAAAGATTCACCTTTTGATTTGGTAGCATACACTGATAGTGATTATGCTGGAGCAATTCTGGATAGGAAGTCCATAATAGGAGGTTCTCAATTCCTTGGATATAGATTAATTTTAAGGTAGTGCAAGAAGCAGACTGTGGTTGCTAATTCCACAACAGAGGCTGAATATGTAGCTGCTTCAAGTTGTTATGGCGAAGTGCTTTGGATTCAAAATTAATTGCTTGATTATGGGTATAACTTTATGCATACAAAGATCTATATTGATAATGAGAGTACTATATGCTTAGTTAAGAACCATGTTTTTCATTAAAAAACAAAGCACATTGAGATTAGACATCACTTTATCAGATATTCCAATTAAAAGAAGCTAATTCAAATGATCAAGATTCAAACTGACAAGAATGTTGCAAATTTGCTTACAAAAGCATTTGATGTAAGTAGATTTCAATATTTGATTGCTAGTATTGGAATGCTCAATCTTTAAAGTCTTGATTATGAAAATGGTGAGAATAAAATAGAAAGAGAGATGTGTGATAAAATCAGACAGAGTGATTTATGAGTAAAAGAATTGAGAGAATTAGTGAGTTAAAAAACAGAAAGAGAGCTGTGTGAGATAAAAACAGATAGAGTGATTTGGTGAGAAAAAGAATTGAGAGAAGTAGTAAGAATAAAAACATAAAGAGAGTTGTTTAAAAACAGAAAAAGAGAATTATGAGTAAAAAGAATTGAGAGAGATCAAAAACAGATAGAGAGTTTTTGTGAGCTAAAATGTAAATTTGATGATGGAAAAGCTGATTAGAATGGAATTGGAGGTAATGCTGGTGATTCAAAGTTAATGCTGCTAGGCATAAACTTACTGCTGCTGGGGAAAGTTAACGCTGCTAGGCATAAACTTACTAGTGCTGGGGAAAGTTAATGCTACTAGCCATAAACTTACTACTGCTGGGGAAAGTTAATGCTGCTAGGCATAAACTTACTGCTGCTGTTGAAAGTTAATGCTGCTAGGTATAACTTACTACTGCTGGTGAACATTAATGTTGTTAAGGGTATTTTCATAAATACTTCAATTAAGGGTTTCATTCAATCAATTAATCGATTTCAATCTTTTATATACTCTCTAATCATAAACCCTAACTCAATTTCATCATTCATCGTCAAAACCCATCATAATGACGACCTTAAAGTTTGCTGATTCACATAATATGGTCGCATTTTTGACTAAATCTGCTAAAAGTGAAGGGTTTGAGCATATAGTGGATTTTCTAAATGCAAATCCCATAAGATATGCTTTAGCTGTTAATCCCACTATATATACTTCGTGCATTAAACAATTATGGGCTACTATCAAAGCAAAAAACTATCAATGAGGAAGTAAAGCTACAAACCCTAGTGGATAGAAAGAAGATAGTCAGTACTGAGTCGATTGTAAGAAGAGATCTTCAACTGGAAGATGATGAAGGTATTGATTGTCTATCCAATGCTATAATTTTTGAAAAACTTGCACTCATGGGGTATGCAAAACTTTCAATAAGATAGTTGTTACTGAAGCATCTGTTAGAAGAGACCTTCAATTGGATGATGAGGAAGGTACGGATTGCTTGCCTAATGCTACCAAATTACCAATTTTTAAGAACTTACAAGAATAGGGTATGAAAAACTTTTACAGAAGCTAACTTTCTATAAGGCATTCTTTTCCCCTCAATGGAAATTTCTTATTCATACTATTTTGCAATGCCTAAGTGCTTAGGACTACTGAATGGAATGAATTTGTAGCGACTATAGCTTCTGCAATTATCTATTAGCAAAAACCAAAAGTTCAACTTTTCCAAGTATATTTTTAAAAGTATGGTGAAGAACTTGGATAATGCTGGTAAATTCTTGATGTATCTAAGGTTTGTACAAAGTCTTTTTGGATAATCAACTAGAAGGGATGGTAACTCACAACAGGACTTATATTGCACCCTCTCACACAAAGAAAATTTTTGCTAACATGAGAAGGCAAGGAAAAGATTTTTCTGGTAGAGTAACATCATTATTTCCAACAATAGTGGTTCAAGCTCAAGAAGAAATGGGTGAAGGTTCAGCAATGACAGATCCCCGTCACACACCCATCATTACTCAACCTTCATCATCTCAACCTCAAAGGAAATAAAAATCTAGGAGGTCAAAGAGAAAGGACACTGAGGTATCTCAGTCTAGTGATCCTACAAATGTAGTAGATGAGGCTATCAATGAGGAGCCTAGTATGCAACCTAAGGAATTTATGGATTTTTGTACCAACATGCAACAAAGAGTGCTTGACCTGGAGAACATAAAGACTGCTCAAGCTTAGGAGATTACAAGTTTGAAGCTGAGAGTCAAGAGGTTAGAGAAGAAAGGAGGGTCAAAAACTCATAAGCTCAGAAGATTATACAAGGTTAGTAGATCTGCAAGAGTAGTTTCCTCTAATGAAGCTAGTTTGGGTGATCAAGAGGATGCATCCAAATAGGGAAGGAAAATTAATGATATTGATGCAGATGCAGAGATTACATTAGTTGATAAAACTTAGGGGAGGTATGAAGAAGAAGATATGTTTGGAGTAAATGACTTAGATGGTGATGAGGTGGTTGTTGAAAGTGAAGTTACTGATAAAGCTGGTGAGAAGAGAAATATTGTTGAGAAAGCAGTTGCTGTTACTGATGCTGTTACAATTCCAGTTAGTGCTGCTACAATAACTAATGTTGAACTTACTTTGGCTCAAACACTGGCAGAGTTGAAGAGTGCAAGACCCAATACAAAAGGGGTTATTATCCAAGAGCCAAGTGAACCAACTCCAACAATATCTTTACAACTACCATCATAGGTTAAGAGTCAAGGTTCAAAGGATAAGGGTAAAGCAAAGATGATAGAACTAGAGAAGCCTTTGAAGAAGAAAGATCATATTAAGTTTAATGAATAAGAAGCTTTAAGGATACAAGCAGAGTTTGATGAAGAAGATAGGCTTGCAAGGGAGAAAGCTCAACAAGTAGAAGAAGCCAACATTGCTTGGGATGACTGATCAATTTTGACTATACCCTTTAAAAATATAAATATAAATATATAAATATACTTATAAATATATAAATAAGAGGATAAGAATCAAAAAATCACAATTATAGTAATCCGGGAGTATGATTCCCGGGTCGTTATCCCCAACGAGGATTGCAATTGAAAGTCGAGAGTCGTTTTGAGATTTGATGCTTGAATGGAACAAGATTATGATTGGTTGTCTAAAACTACGGAAAAATTAAGGCAAAAACTTAAAAACAATTAAGGTAAGACAAATTTTAACTAAAAACGCAAAACGGGAATCCTAAACGGGACCTAAAAACCCTAAATTATCAAAATTAAGTCCTAAAATGATCTTTTTGGTTTTTATAAGTCTTAATTGACTAAAAAGCTAGAACAAAGAAAACTAGACCAAAAACGGAAAAGATTTAAGCTTAAAAACACTAAAAACATGAACGGGATTCAATCCCGTTCTTTAAAAAACCAAATTTTGCAATTTAAACCCTACGAAAGCAAATCTAATTTTCCTAGGTTCTAAATGTTAAAAGAAAATTTTCTAAAAAAGAATTATATTTTTTTGACTTTTTTATAATTTTTTATGAATTAAAAACGATTTTAATGAAATTAAATGTTTAAAAATACTAAACAATTTATAAAAAAACTAGAAAAATCATGAAAAGTAGCTTGAACAGTGAGGAGTCTAATAAAAATAAGATGGGAAAAACAGCTTATCGAATAAGCTGTGAAATAAGCTAAAAATGGCTTATAAGCTAAAATGCCTAAAATGTATATAAAAGATTGATTTTGCAAAGATATACCGAAAAAGACCCAAGGGCGAGTTGGTAGAGTGTGTGTGTATAAAACGTTTGGTTGTGGGGTTGAGGTCCCAGGTTCGAGCCTTGCTCACCCGGGGCTTCCCCTACTCCCAAATGTTTTTGCAAATTCCATTTTTTACAACTTTTTATAAAAGCAACAAATACGCAATTTTTACAAAACAACTTTTTTTATAAACCAAAAATAAGCACTAAATAAGCTGTCTAAAGAAAGAATAAGCCTAAACTTCACTAAGCTATGAAAATGCTAACTGTTGGGCTTTTTAAGCTATTAAGCTAGAAGAAGGGCTAATAAGATGAAAATAACTAAAAAGCTATACCTAATAAGCATAAACAAACAAAAATAAGCAAAGGGGTTAAGCTAGAATAAGCTAGAAAATGACAGATTAACAAAAGAGTTTTAACACTAAAAATTTTAAGCTAGAATGAAAATAAGCTTAAATAAGCTCTATCCTAATGCAAATAAGCTGAATTAAGCTAAACCTATCCTAATGAGCAACACTAAACCTAAATAAGCAAAAGAAATAAGCAAATAAGCTTAAATAAGCAAATGAGCCTTTTGGCCAAAACTGATAAGCAAAAAGGCCAATAGGGACTTTTCTAGCTTAAAAATAAGCTAGCAAAAGGATCCTTATGGCTTAGTGGCTTATACCACTAAGAAGAATGGCCAAAAAGCTACAATAAGCAACAAAGAAAAAGCATTTTGAAATTCAAATAAGCACTTAAAAAGCTTCATGAAAAGGCTATCTCACACTGATTCAACACTTAGACAAATTTTTGCTAACTTTTGCAATTTTAACAAAACCACACTTTTGAGCTTAAAAATAAGCACACAAACAGATCCTTATGGACTTTTAACCTACAAACAGATTAAGCTTAGACCTCAAAGAACAAGAATCAACAATCAAAAGAGAGTTTGAAATTCAGGATAAGCCACAATAAGCAAATGAAAAAGCCATTTCTCAAATTTTTTGAACACTTAGCAATCTTTGACAGTTTTGGCAAAAACTCAAAACAACAATGCAGGCTTTTAAACTATTATTCTAACCTGTTTTTAACACTTGCACAAACATAAAAACATCACAAATCAACAATAAGCAAGAGCACAATCAAATAAGCAACTAAAATAAGCTATAACCTAACAGATTCAAACAATGAACTCTTAAATCCTTAAATTTAAGATTTAACACTTAAACACAAACTGATTTTAAGACTAATTTTAGCTAACTAACTGATAAAGTATCAAAAAGCAATTTGTGACCCATTTTTGTTTGCATTGTACCATTACACCCTTTTAAGTTTTCTAAGTCCTTTTAAAAGTTGGTATTCAAATATATAAGCAAAGTTATTATAAACCAGATAACAAACTAGAAATATTGAACATAAATAAGCACAATCCAATCAAAATTAAGCACTACAATAAGTAAATAATCAATAAGCAGTTTTAAGACAATAAAGACAGTTTTGCATAAAAACTTATATTAAAGGACTATTTGCATTGACAAAGACAATAAGCATAAAACTAACATAGGCAAGCATAAATAAGCAAATAAAAACAGAAAATAAGCAAGAATAAGCAGTTGAATAGTAAATAAGCTAAAAACTTAGAATGAAAACTTACAAATACCCTTGCTCAAAACAGGGTATAAAAAGCAATCTACTATAAGCTCTTCCTTTGCTAGCTTATCATCCAAAGAAGCTGAGGTATTTTGAGAATGTGATTTTTTTTGTTTTTCTTCTTAATACTTAATAATTTTTAAAACTCTTTAAAAACAGATGGTATAAAAGCTCAAATAAGAGCTTATGATGGTTTATGAAAGACTTTTGATAACTAAAGAACACGAATTCTTAAAAACAGATTTTAAAACTAAAAACTTAAATTTCATTAATCATAAAAAGTTACAAAATTTGAAAATTTCACTACTTTAAGGCTCAAAAAAAAACTTCACTAACTGTCTCTTAGGCTTACAAATGCCTTATTTATACTAAAACTAGGAGGTTCGAGACCTTAGGTTTTTCTTTCTTGTTGTCTTCTCATGTGTTTCTTTTGTAGAGAGCGTAGCAAGGCTGTTTTTCTTGTGTGAGAGAGGGCACAAAACAATCCTAGTCATCCAATTTGAGTGTCCTGCAAGCCAAATGATCATAGCCCTTAAATCTTTGTCTTTATTCCTTGACGAATAGGATGTTTAGAGATTACCAAGGTGGAAAATAAGGGGAGGGATAAGGTTGGTCGACATAGGGGAGAAGAAAGGGGAACAATGTTGGGTTGTTAATTTAGCGGGTAGTGGAGACAGGGCAACTAAAAAGGATGTACAGTTGTTCCCGCGCCTATTTTGAAGTTTGGGAAATGGCAAGAAAGGCCCCTCAAGGTGTATAAGAGCATTGCATCCATTGTCCTTGTTTGGTGATCTTTAGTCCTTAGAGTAGATATTTGGTTTGCACCATTAGTCCTTTTAAGTATAACGGGTTAGGTTTTAAAGTTAAGGGGAGTAGAGTTACTAAGGGGGTTAAGGGGTGTTAAGTGTTGATGGTGGGTAGTTGTAGGGTCGGGGTAATGTAATAAGGAAATTGGCTTTTTATTAAGGTCTTTAGAGTGTAGAAGGTATAAGTGTAATAAGGGGGCTTGACCTGGGCACCTCTAGGTGGGTACGGGTGGGCCCACTTTTGGCAATTTAGGTTTTCGGGTTTGGTTTTCGATGCTCTTTCCAATGCCTTATCCCGGGGTTGACTTTGACTTTTTTACTTTTGTTGACTTTGACTTTGTCTTTTTGATTCTCACGCGTCTGTCCGTCTCATAGTGCTCGCGTTTTATCGTATTGCTTCGGATTTTTGTCCTTTTCTTGGATATCCGTTACCTGCATAATACAAATGCAAAACATACAAATACAATGTATTTTTGGTACATTTTTAGTCATTTAAGTCTGGTTTTAGAGGTCAAATGTATGTGTAATTAAACACATACCACAATTTCCCTAAAGAATGCTCAGGCCACCTTCGATAGCCTAAATCTTAATTAACACGGGGCGCTATTATGATCAAACCAGATTGGTCAGTGCCATTTGAGATCATATGCGACGCGAGTGACTACGCTGTTAGAGCAGTGCTCGGGCAAAGGAAAGATAAACACTTTCAGCCCATACACTACGCCAGCAAAATGATGAACAAAGCACAAGAGAACTACACAATAACAGAGAAAAAGCTTTTGGCTGTTGTCTTCGCATTCGACAAGTTTCGTCAACATTTAGTGCTATCCAAAACTATCATTTTCACAGATCACTCTGCCTTGTGGTATCTCTTCACTAAACAAAATGCAAAGCCGCTATTAATTAGGTGGATCTTGCTACTCCAAGAATTTGATATTAAGATTCGTGATAAGAAGGGCACCGAGAACCTCATAGCCGATCACCTTCCCCCCCCGTGGGCCTTGAAAACCCGACTTTTAGGAAGCTGACAAGGCAGAAGTTAGGTGGACCTAATTCCCTGAAGAACAACTAATGACTATCTTTGATAAAGGTAACGAATCTTGGTATGCCGACTACACTAATTACCTGGCGAGTCGATTACTGCCCTTCTGTTCCATACGTCAGGAAAAATAAAAGTTCTTCAATGATCTAAGGCATTATTTATGGGATGAGCCCTTCCTATTCAAACAATGTGCGGACCAAATCATATGAAGATGTGTCGCTAGAGATGAGGTAGGCAAATCCTTCGACAATGTCATAGCGGCCCGTCAGCAGGGCATCATGGTATCGCCACAACTGCAAGGAAAGTCTTCGAAGCCAGAATTCCATGGCCCTATATCTTCTGCGGGGGTTGCACTGCAAATTAGTCCTGGGCTTGTCGATGCATGTCATAGCGGCAACATTTCTTCAAGGGATGAGGACACCTCAAAAGTACATCCAAGTCTGCGAAATATTCGATGTTTGGGGGGATAGACTTCATGGGGCCATTTCCCTCGTCAAATATAAATAAATACATCCTAGTGGCTATCGATTATGTGTCCAAATGGGTGGAGGCTCAAGCCTTTCCTGCTAGTGATGCTCCAAATGTAGTAAACTTTCTAAAAAGATTATTCGTGAGATTTGGAATATCGAAGGCCCTGAAAAGTGACAGGGGTACCTACTTCTGCAACTACCAGGTGGAACGAGCGATGAAAATTATGAGTAGTTCATCGATTCACAACCGCATATCATCCGCAAATAAGACGGGGCGTCAAATACGAATAAAGCATCAAATGCATTTTGGAGAAAACATCAGAAGCCAACATGGAAAGGAATTGTCCATAAAATTAGCTGATGCATCATGGGAGTTCCGAACAGAGTTTAAAACTCCTTTTAGGGAACATCAATTTAGGAATAATCTGTGGCAAAGATGTCATCTTCTGTCGAAACTTGAGCATACAAGACTACTAGGCCATTTTAAAACCTGTAAATGGACTTAGCAAAAGCATGGGATAAGTGCGAACAAGTTATTGCAGATTTAACGAGTTAGAAGAATTAAGGCCCGATGAATATGAAATCCTCCCTCTTTTATAAAGAAAGGACAAAAAGGTGGCACGATAAACGAATAAAAGCGCCAACCAAATATGAAAAGGGCAATAAGGGGTTTCTCTTTAATTCGTGCCTAAGGCTATCCCCAGAAAAGCTAAAGTCAAGGTGGTATGGACCATTTTCAGTAAGAAAGGACATGAAAAATGGAGCAATCGAGGATGGAAGTGAATTCATCGTAAATGAACAACGTGTGAAACCATATCAAAAAGACGCATTAAATGTTGGTAAAGATGATTATATCACACTTGAAGATGAAGGTGAAGTCACGTAAGGACGTGTGACTTCGAGTCTAGCTACAAGACTCAATAATAAAGAAAAACGCTTTTTGGGAGGCGACCCAATAATTAATTTTCCTGCATTTAGGAGTGTCCTGTGTTTTAACTGTTTATCATTTATTCTTTTATGTTTGAATTATTTGTAATCATGCTTTTATTTGTTTTTAACTTCGTCTTATTAACATTCAAAGGTATTTTGCATAAAATAAGTGCAGGGGAAAATATCCAGTTTATAAGAACCAATTCAAACATACAAAATAAATTGTTTAGATTAATTCGCGTCAGTTTTGAGTCACATGATTGTAATGATTAATCTCAGGTTTTATGTAGTATTTTATGCAGGAAATAACTAATAGAATTGCGTGCAGGAAATTTTTCAAGAAAAACAAAAGTGAAATTTTCACAGTGTGTGGAGACGACGTCAGGATTTACTCCCGACGGAGTCACACCTCCAAACCTGTGAAAATTCGATAATTTTCTATTATTTTTGAAAAATAATGTGTACAACATACAAAATTTGTAATTTTCTTATAAACGTGCAACAAACCTATGATTACATCATCGCTTTCATCTTATCTTTACTACTTTCATAGAGTCAACCCTAAAAGTTTTGTTGTATATATCATTATCCCGTAGATTTTACGCTAGGTGTCGTTGTCTTTGTCTTTGATTTACAGGTTATATTTGATGAGAAGAAACCCAGAAGTTCTTAGAACGTTTCAAGAGGATGATTCTTGGAGGATGATTTAACTAGTTATCGCATGTTTCTTCTCTATTATTGTGCAAACCAGTGGAGTACTAGTTTTTTTATTTTATTTTCTTTTCCCTTTATTCGTTTTACGGGTACTTTTATGAACATTGGGGACAATGCTCAACTTAAGTGTAGGAGGGAAATAAGCCTTAGAAATTATTCCTGCAATTGTCATTTGCTTTGTCCTTAAAATAGTGGGTAATATATCGAAACATAACGTAAAAGGTAATTTTGACCCAAAGTTAAAAAAATTATGACACATACCGACGAAAACTGAGTATTAATTGCGTCTTGTGGATAGGAATTTATAAGCCTAGCACAAATACCCTCAAATTTCACCCTAAAATTGCGAAGTTCGCCTTTAGATCTATAGGAATTCGGGTATCCATTTTTGATACCCAAGATAATGTTACCTTTAGCTTTCTCGAGTTAAGGAGTGATCAATCATGTGTATCTATTCCATCGTTATGAATGTGTATATGTGATTTCGTCGCCTTTTCTGGAGCATTGGTATCATTTTAAAATTATATGAGTGTACTTGTAGTGTATTAAATTCTAGAACTTGTTTTTGTAATGCATCCCGAGACCGCATAGTGAGAATTAAGATTTGCTAAATGATAAAAGGCACTAGGATTAACCCATGTTTTAAACCTGTAATTGTTATGATGGTTACCTCAATCATATAACTATCTCACACCCTTGCCATGCACTCCTTTTTAGTGCAGGATACCCCTAGTACACCCCTCCGAGCCTATCCTTTTCACGATTCTCTTAATTTTCTTGTTAATCCAGACTATTAATGTACAACATTGTTAACCCTTAAACCAATTGTTACACCAAAATCACCTTAGCCTACCTTATATGTACTGGATTTTAGTACATTATTGTTTTAACCTAAGTTATTTATTTGAGTACACGGTTGCTAAGTCCTTATCCTTGTATATATTGTTTTGGGACGATTGGGATTCATGTTATGTTGATCCTCCTTAATTCGGGTCATTAGTTAGATTATAATTATGAGTTTGCAAAAACTCAAGTGTAGAGGTGTGTTTATAAACCCCAAGTGATGTATTATGTTTATTAAAAAAATAGACAAGAAAAAGAAAAGAGATTGATGTAGAGTTATGTAGAGTTTGTATATCTTTGTCTGAGTCTTTGGTTTAGCAACCCAATCAACGTGTTTTCTTATAAATAATTAGCTAACCCCTTCACCCAAAATTCACCCAAAAAGTCCACCCCGCAAATATAGTCCCCATCTCCGTTTCGTTCCATTAATGTTATATTACACCTACACCCCACAACCCTTGAAAGCCGTCTTTGATAGTAATTTCTAGTACTTGCGCCTAGTGGTGAAGGTTTGATCCTTTACCAACCTTATGGTAATTTATATGCTATGACAGGTAATGCATGTTAATTTTCAGTTTCGTATATTGTTATAATTCATTATACACCCGAGTGAAAGAGAGAATCCAAACACTTATGTGAGGTGCTAGTATATACTTTTTGTGCTTTTAATTACGAGGTCTAAAAGGTTGTGTCGTAAACTGCTTTTAAAGAGTAGGTTAAATGCCCCCAATATTGCTATTGTCTAGGTAGAAAAGCCCATTTGCTTGAGGACAAGCAAATTCCTAAGAGGTAGGAGATATTTTGATGAGTGTCATTTTATACACATTTTCTGGTCATTTAACCCCTAAATCCATAGCAAATATGCTAGATTATGTGATAATCCGTTGTTTTCCATATTTTTAGCACTTGGATGGCATTCGGAGGAAAATACACGTGACTTGGTCTCAATTGGAGAAAAACTGACAAGACCAACGACTCTAAACACCAACTATCTGAAGAAAATCTCATAGACCAATTAAGACGGCGTCGCAAACCATACGCGAGGGCATCACATCACTCAAGAGACGGCGTCATAGATTTCTAGACGACGTCAGTACGTAGCTGACTTAAAGAAACCCTAGAAGATTCTACGGGGCGACGACGTCAGGAATCACAACGCGACTCCATCGCGTCTATTTTCCTATATATATAAATCCGTTTTTAAGGTTTTTATTGTGTAACTTTTGGGAGACGAACATTGGTTTTAGAAGACGATTTTAGCAGCCTTTGGGCTCGTTTTTAGGGTGTCAAAACAGCCTCAACTGCATGATCTAATCAAGTGAAGTTCATTTATATCCCTTATATACTTAGTATGTTCTACTTTGTTTTGATAGATTTTCATGTTCTTCTTCTTATTTCCATGTAAGCAAGAATTATTAGTATTTACTTATGATTGCATGAAACTTAGTATGTAGATCCTTATTGTGTTGCTTCTTGTGATGGATGTGCGCGTTAGGCTTTATAAAACTAGCCATAAGATATTAAATTGGCATAGACATCTAGGGAAACGTGATACCATCGGTAACAGTCTTCATACTACCTTACCCCTAATATGGTTGATCCCTCTTAAGTGTTTTAAATGCATGTAATGTACTCTTAGGGGCCTTGTAATAGTCTTCATACTACCTTACTTGTGCGTTGCCTTAACGAAATATTACATAGACGGCAGGTTCGTGTAATTCGTTCATGACTTAGGAAATACTTACACAGATCATCACAAGTGTGACAAAGCAACATAATTTGGAGAAACATAATAAGGAGTAGTGCATGATTAAGTAAATACGTTCGTTTACCATATAGTTATCACTAGTAGTTTAGATTTATTATTAGTTTAATTAGTTAAAAACCAACCAACCTCTCAAACCATGATATTTACATGATTTTATAAAAATATAAAAATACAAAAGGAATCTTCTCTCAACCCCGTAGACCTTTGTTAGATTCTGTTCGAGCCTTCCCAACATATTCCTCTAGTGAACGATAACAACCCCGAGTCTTGCCTATACTACACTACAACGATTAGGTACACTGCCTATGGAGTTGTAAAACTTCGTGTTGAAGTCCTACAACGACGCACAACACAAGAAGCAAGGTAGGGTCATATACCCTATTAAATGTTAGAATTGGCGTGGGGAAAAAAGAGTTTTGTGTCATATTACGAACAAAATATAACCAGGGTAAAAGTACGCTTTAAGGTATGAGAGCGAGTTATATGTGCCATAAATGACCATTCAACAAGTCGGCTACCAGCCAGATTTCAACTCCCAGTCGAAGATAAGACGGTTATGACGTATCAAAATATTCCTACAACAATGCCATTAGACTGAATCAATCAATCACTAAGTGGTTATGTACAAATCAAGCACTCCTGCTCACATTCGTAGTCAAAACGGTTGGCTTAATAATATGACAAAATTAGACAGAAACATGACCGAAATATTGGTCGACATAGTTTCTAATAGTGAAAGAATGAACGTCTCTACATGTCGTGCATACGTATTCGATCTACTGCTTGCCTCAAGCTCTGACTCGAAATCTATCGACGAGTCCTCCTCGAGGTCTTATGTAGGGTAGGGGTAGATGATTGCCTCCCTGAAGTGGGGGTTGTTGGTTGTGACGTCTCTAAAGATATCCTAGTTGGGGTACGATGGTGGTTAGTGATAGTCGGGGAGGACTAGCAGTCCTGTCGACGTTTGTCTGAAGATCAGAATACTAATATTCGTCGGGGTCTTTGTCCGGTTCGTATAATATACGGGAAGGTGAGGGATGTGACTTAACGATCGTGTTATGGCGAAAACAAAGACCTGCTTAGTCTATCAGGTCATAGTGTGACAAAGATAAAGAACACATGTAAAATGACACGATGGACCATAGAACAAACATGAATGAATGATATATGAAACGCACACGTCCAATGCAACTTTAGGTGAACTTATGCATATGACTCCACCAAACGTGATTCTCCGTAAATATTCCTGACATCTTATGATTCTACCTGAATTAGACACAGTTGATCAAGTTTCGTCTAATTAAGGTTAAATGATGCAATGTCCGGACTAGTCGACTCCTATCATGTTCGGTGTTTTATGAAAGTACTTTTTGGTTATAGTTTTGATTTTTAGTCTTCGAAAACCGACATTCACTATAACCACAGCTTTGATACCAAATCTGTAACACCCCGCTAAAGCGGAAACACAGAGTGTGACAGCTCAAGGCACAAGTATATGGGAATAATACAACACCATAATTAAATTTAGAAGAAACAATACTATAATGCCATAATTGTCTTAGTCGAACATTGGCATTTAAACATAAGTTTCAAGTTTCACCAAAAGCATAGTCTTAACGACACAAGTTGCAACAATCTACATTTTTAGGTCATTTTACGTCAATAAACTCAAAACTATTTACTTTGAACCTTTACGTGTTTACTTTTAATTATAACCGTTAAGTTAAATCGCGTAAACTGGAAATCAACATTTAATGTAAACCAGCATTAAACCAACATAAGTTTACGTCATTTATGTGTTATATAATTATTATGAAGATAATTTATAACTTTTCATATTTTATTTTTAAGCTTTACGTAAAACGCTTACGTTTTGCAATATGAACTTCCATGCAAGCATGTAAACCATACCACCTTTACCAATACCCATAATATTTACACTTTATCAAAAATTAAAAATTTCCCTCCCCCATTTTAAGTATATGAACCGGCCTCTAGTATCACATACAATTAAATATACAACTTCCTAGTTAACTTATGCAATGTACTAATATTATCTTCAAGGACTTTCGTATCTAGCTAGTACACAAATCAAAACCAACTATCATCTAATCCCTTACAAGCCCACGCCCCCTACTTCCTTGAAGTGATTAGGTTGCTTTCTTGTCATAGATATTTCTTATAAGCTTGCACTCTTTCTCTTATACATAAAACTAGCTTTTACACTACTCATTTAACACATCTAAAACACAACTCATTCTCTCTTTTCCTCCTACCATAGCTACGACACACAAAAACTTTAATAAGGTTTCATTGTCTTCTATTTTCTTTAGATTTCCAGCATATAAGGGTATTCAAGGTTCATTTCTAAGGTGTTCTAAGGTGATTACAAAGTTGGTTGCAAGATTTAAACAAGGGTTTACAAAAGCAAGTTAGGGTTTATAAGTTGATGCGTATTATTTGTTTAAATAATTTACATGTTTTAAATTTATAAAACTCATCTACCGATGTCTACACATGCACTAACGGGCAGAGAACCCGGTCGTATATAGTGCAGGACTTGGTAAATCCGATGTCGTCCCAAGAGCTAAGTTTAAATAGTTTTAATTTGATTATGTCACTTTTCAAAAATGGTTTAAATTTGATTTTAGATCTTAACAAAAAAATTAATGCAAAAAGTAAATGAGATAGAAGTGATCAGAGAGAAAAGTATGTTACCCTAGTTATTTCATTACTAATGTTATGATGTATATTTTCTGTGCAATGTCTAAGTATCATGTTTAATATGGTACTAAAATCACATACCCAATGGCATTTGAGGTCTGCCTTATACTTTTTGCGATCTCGAATCCCCTGCAAGTCACAAAGGTAGGGCATCCAAGTTGCAGTGATTAAACCCCAACTATTATAAAGACCTTTCTATAACCTAAATAGATTATAAACCCCCTTTGAAAGAGTTCTTGCGCTTTTTAAGTGTATAATGTGATAGAGGCAGTAATTGGGTACATTTCTACACTAGGGATAGATGCCAACCAACCCTAGTACCCTATTAACCCCATGTTCAACTAGTCTGCCTAATAACATAACTAACAGGATCTAAACCACCCTCAACACTACTAAAACTCAGGGATTAAAGACAGGCTATAAGCATATCTAATAAAACAATAATTAAACAGGAAGCATTCAACATAACAATTTTAAATTCATAACTAGGCTAGCACTAGAAGTGCTTAGTGTAACATTCTGTATTTTAGGTCATTTTACAACTCAATATTTCCCATTATTTATTTTTAGAGTTTTACGCGTTTACTTTTATTTCAATCATATAGTTAAATCGCGTAAACTAAAAATCATCAATCAACGTAAACGGGCACCAAACAAATAAAAGTTTACGACAAGCAAGCATTATATTATTTTTATGAAAATAATAATCAACTTTTTATATTTTATTTTTATTTGTTATGAAAAGCGATTACGTTTCGCAATTAAATACATTTAGGCATACCCGAGAGAACCAATAACTATCTATACTCAAACAAATACCCACTATTATACTCAATACCCTAAAATTTTCATAAACATTGTCCTTCCCTCCCCTAAAATTCGGAAACCACAAGGCAAAGAGCATACAAAAATCTACTTATTCATGTTTCTAAACATGTGCACATGGGAACTCATACACTTGTAGCTAGATTCAACCAACATCCTTCCCCTTTTTCCACCTTTAGCAAACATCCCCCCTTTTCCTATCTTACTAAATCTTGGACTTGGACTTTCTAATAGTTACTTTGACCATTACATGCATATATAAGAAAGGTTAACTAAGTTATCATTCATACACACTTCCATTCACTAGCAAAAACTCTCTCATCTCTTTGTTTCATCCTCCCTACCCACGACTCACACAAAAACCACAAGAACAAACCATAGTTTTTATTCTAGCAAGCATACAAGTGATCAAGGGTATTATCTAAAAGCTTGGGTAATCATTTTAGCAAAGGGTTAAACAAGATTAAAGTTAGGGTTTTCTCATTAGGGTTTTGATTTGGGTTTTGGTTTTATGAGTTAATATTGTGATCTTCATCATCCTACACTTGCCTAAGGTCTTCTAAACCTTAATCTTTTCAATATTTTTACTTGCATATTATACATACTAGTTTATCTTGTTTTAATCACCACTTATGGTTTTTGTTATTCATTAGCTACAAAATAAAGTGTAACATATATGATTTTCAAACTATGAGATTTGCAGCAGGTAATGCTTAAAATACAAAAGGACACACTATTATAAGTACGGTATAACTATAAAGATCATGATATATTATTTCTTGTTGAAAGTTTAAAAACCTACGTTATAATCTATATATATATATATATATATATATATATATAAATATATATATACACACACAGCACATCAACACAACACACACACACACACAAACACACATAAATATATATATATATAAATAGTAGATTAAAATACACCTATACATATATATATATATATATATATATATATATATATATATATATATATATATATATATATATATATAGGGGAGCGTTCAATGCAGAACCACTTTTTTGTACAGAACTTACAGAACCACTTTGAACCAATAAGAATTTAGTATATTAATAAATGTTTTTATTAACTCAAAAGGGTATAATAGTCCAAACACATTTTAATTTTTCTTTTTGAATTTTTTTAATTAATTTTTTTTTTTATTTTCTTGATTTTCAAAATTAATTTTTTTTTTACTTTTATACTTTTTTCATTATACATGTTTTTCAAAAATTATGGTGCATATGTGTTTTCCTTAAATATTGTAAATTTGCATATGTTTTTTGGGAAGAATTGTTTAGACATCAAACTTTGATGTCTATTTCTTTAATATATGATAATTACATATATGTTTTTGCTATATATTTCTTTAATATTTGAAACATAAACATACACATTCAACCTCTAAATTCATAACAAACCAAAACATAAATACTATACACAAAATTTGATATAAAATGAAATACAATTAAAATACAAATGTATCTTGTTAAAAACATATGTGCACATCATTCATATACATATGCGCACGTCATTCAAAAACATGTGTGCACTATTCCAAAAACATACGTGCACGATTCACCTTTTCATCAAATTTCTTAGAACGTATGGGTACCCTTCGAAGAACATATATGCAAATTGCGCTTTCTCGTCAAATTCGTTGAGACATATATGCACGTCTACCAAAAACATATGTGCACGATGAAATTTTTTATGAGCACCTCATCTTGCGTTAACTGCACATTGAAAAAAACGTACATAATTATTTTAACGTCACCTTAATATAACACCATCAGTATTTATGCAACAGATCCCCTTTACTCATACAAAAAATTGACGGATGTTGAGCAATTATAACTACTTTAACAGCAACTAGATTGATTCTAATTAAAATACTCGAATAAAATCAAAATATTCAATAGCACACATATTAAATCTCTAAGTACACAGGTTCTAAGATATTAAGATTCATCAACTATGATGAAACTAAACAGTCCAAATAAAAAAGGAGACATTTCATGCTATAAAAATATTTTTTCGAACAATCAATAAAGAAAACACTTGATTAAAATGGGCCTAGCGAGAAGCTATACCCTGATACGCATACAGTTTCAAATACAAATACAAACACAAGGTTCGATTACAGGTACGTGGTTTGAATACATGGTTTGAATACAACATACAACCTCTCAATCAGAATAGTTAAAGATTACATGTAACTTGTTTAAAAAAAATTATTTTTCATAAGTTAAAAAAACATTCACATATGCCTAGACTGAAAAGAATACAAAATGATCAAAAAAGTTATAGATCTGACATTGTTCATAGTTTTACATAGACAATCAATATAACAAAATTACTAGATTCACAAATCTAAATACGATAACAAATGATGACGTCACTAAAATTAACAAAATTGAAAACCTGAATATGTAAAATTGATAATCAAAGCAAAATAAGTTTATAATTTATGTTTAAATTGATGAATAATTGATTGATTTAAATGAGAATTTAAAATTGTATACCTGATTAGATAGGAATGATTGTCGTGGTTATTTTTTTTTGAAAGATGTTGTGGTGGCTGCAAAAGATAAATGAGGGTTTGAGGGAGATATGTGAGAGAGAAAGGGATACATATTAAATTACCTGTATGACTCGAAAATTCTGAGACAGTTATTGGAAAATAATTTTTTTGAAATTCCTAAAATACCCTTAAGTCATTTAAAGAAGTTTACCCAATATTACTTCTAATTACATTAATTACAATAATGGGCAACAAATAATCTCATCCATTCATAAATAAATCTAATGGTTAAAATTGGTTTTGTAATTTCTGTACAAAAAAAGGTTCTGTATTGGAATAATCCCACTACTATATATATATATATATATATATAATATATAAATTTATATATAATATAATATATAAATACACACACACACACACACACACACCACACACATATATTATTATAGATTATATATATATATATATATATATATAAATAAGATATATATATATATATACACACTAAGAATAAACAAATTATAAAACAAAAGAAACCACACATATATATATATAGATTATCATAGACACAATACTTAGACAAATGATGGACTAGAGGACAATAAATATACACTAGTTAGTATATTAATCATGTTAGAGGACTTGTAGTAATTCACACATACCAAAAAGTTATAAAACAAGTTTTATACACATTTTATTTAAAAACTTACAAAGTTTTTGTTTTAATTCCAAAAATAAAGTATTTATTTTATAATTTATTAAAATAGTACTTCTCAATACGATCGTAAGCGTATAAAGAACGTGAAAATCCGAATTATAACGAAAAAGTTACGTCATTTGCAAGTTTACAATAAAAAGTATTTTTATAAAAGTAATTTTATAAAAATAAGTTACTGATCATACTAGAAACTTTTTGAAAAATATTTTATTTAGATATAACTTTTAATTTCGAAGACGTGCTCGAAAGAATCACTAAAAACGGAATTAAAATGGATAAGTTACGACTTTTACGAGGTTACGACGATTAATTTTATAAAAATAAGTTTTATAAAATAGTGGCATGATCAGTAAAAGTGACAATATCATCACAGTGGACTAAAAGTTATAATTAGTATTTTGGATAAATCCTCTTAATACGAAACCGTGAACATAATGAACGTATAAAACGGTGTTAAAACAAGAAAGATACGTACTATTTTCTATTGTGCACTATTTCCTGACATGAATAGTGTCGGTTCGTTTTTAATAAAAAATTTACGAAACATAATAAATCACATATATAAAAATTAACATTATTAGCTTTATAAATATTATTTTACAAGACGATTGAAGTACTTATACGATAACATTATACAAAAAAAATAAAAACGTTAAATCAAGTGTTTTTAACAAAGAGTATTAGTTGGTGGTGTAACATTATAACTTGTGATGTGCTATTTACATTAAGTACATTAGACTCATTCGACCTATAATTACTTAGGTTGCATTCGGACATTCGCGTGACGTTTTTACTTATTTGATATTATCTTGCTACTACTTTAAGGTGAGTTTATAGCCCCATGTTTTACTTGTTTTACATATATTTTTGGGGTGAGAACATGCTTGTTTACAAATTCATTTACATGGTTGATTTAAACTCATTACATGTTCATTTACAACTCGGTTACAAATTAATTTACAAACACATTTACATATCTCACGATAAGATACAATACTTGGTTTAATTTTTGGACGTGAACACATACTTGACTTTCACTCAAATGATTATGGATTAGCTTAAGCGGATTGAACTATTAACTATAAGTTAGTATACGCGAATGTTATAAAATAGATCTATTCGGGTGCTACAACCCCGTTTGGGTGATTAGCTATCACTGGTGTCGACATTACCGAGCCAACGAACGTTATAGCATGTCGGAGCAAGAACGACACTTACATGAACATGAACAATTACTGTGCCTTGAATAAATTGCATACAGAGTCTTGAGCCTCATTTATCATGAACTTAGAGTAATCATAATCACTCATTTGGCAATACATACTTGAAATATTTCATGATATTTTCAATTATCATGCATACTTTGAACAACTGCGGTCCAACTTTCATACGTACATTTTGTGACTATTATAAGGGTTGATATAGTCGTACACACTTTGCAAATCTTTGGTTCAACATTCATACTTAAACAAACCTATGAACTCACCAACTTTATGTTGACACTTTTAAGCATGTTTTTCTTAGGTGAATTAGATACTTGGCTTACTTATATATATATATCATGCATTGAGTCTAAAACAATACAAGGATTACTTTTTCACATACACTTAGAGGTTGTTCACTAATAGCATTGTTAAAAAGTACTCATGAAGTAACGTCTCTTGGACAACTATTCCATGTGGAAACAATTGGGGTTTACAGATTTTGGTAACCTATGAGCCAAGGTTATAGAGAACCAGGTCAAAAAATTTTACTTGGACTATAACCGTTTTCACAACATAGCATCATACAAATGTTTTTCACGGGACATACATACACTATTGAGTTGCATTAGTTGGTTATACTAGATGCTTTCTTGATTGATATACGTGTCATATTATATTACGTATATTTTATAATTATTTATATAAGAGTTATTTATATAAATACTAGAACATTCCTCAAAACATTACAAGTAACACGATGGTCATGACTTTAACATATCATCCTACAACATTTCATCTTTGGAGCACGGCTTAAAACTAATTTCATTTTATTACTCGGTGATTTTGAAGAAAATGCCGCCAAGGAAATCACCTAGAACCAAAACCACCCCCGCCAGTGCCACCGCCACCACCCAAATGATTGATGCTGCTATCATGGCATTGATATCCCGAGGCGTGGCTGATGCTTTGGCTGAGCAAGAAATTCAAAGAAACAATAACCTCAATGGCGATGGAAGCCAAGGTTCTGGAAGTGGTATTGCTAGACTTGTGCACCCCACTCGTGAGTGCACCTATAGTGACTTCCTCAAATGTCAACCACTGAATTTCAAGGGCACAGAAGGAGTTGTTGGTCTAACTCAATGGCTTGAAAGAATAGAGCTTGTCTTCCATATCAGTAACTATGCAATCGAGAATCAAGTCAAGTTTGCTACTTGCACTCTTCATAGAATTGCCTTAACATGGTGAAATACTCATGTCAGGACAGTTGGTCATGATGTCGCTTATGGTATGCCTTGGAAAACACTTATGCAAATGATGACCGACAAATACTATCCTTGAAATGAGATCAAGAAATTAGAGATAGAGATTTGGGATCTGAAGGTGAAGGGTACTGACTTGGCGAGTTATACCCAACGCTTTCAGGAATTGGTTTTGTTGTACGAGAGGATGTTCCCCAAAGAGTCTGATAAGGTTGAAAAGTATGTCGGTGGTCTTCCCGACATGATACATGGGAGTGTAATGGCGTCTAGGCCGAAGATAATGCATGATGCAATTGAGTTTGCAACTGAGCTTATGGATAAGAAAATTAGTACTTTGGCTGAACGCCAAGCTGAAAACAAGAGGAAATCTGATAACAACAACCAAGCTAAACAACAACTTCCCAAGAGGCAGAATGTGGTTCAAGCTTACGCCACTGGGACTGGTGAAAGGAAGGAGTATGCTGGAACTCTTCCATTGTGCAACAAGTGCAAGTTTCACCACAATGGTCTGTGCACTTCAAAGTGCGCAAACTGCAAGAAAATCGGCCATTTGACAAGGGATTGCTGGAATCCTACTGCTACTAGCAATCAAAGGATCATCACTTGCTATGAATGTGGGAATCAAGGGCACTACAAGAGTGATTGCCCGGAATTAAAGAATCGAAACCATGGAAACCAAGTTGAAGGTAATGAAGCACGTGGAATGGTGTATGCCTTAGGAGGAGGAGAAACTGATCAAGACCCTAACAACATTAAAGATGAGATCAAAGCTTAAAAGAGAAAGTTGTCTCGCTTTGCCTAGTGAACCATAAGTTAGAACTATCTTAGACTTTATCTCTTTAGGAGTTCTCATTGTATTTCTCTTAAATTTATGTTGTACTGAATGATTTCAAGTATCTATCAAATTAACGTATTATGAAAACATCAATTCTACTTTAACTCTCTATATTTTTTTACAAATCACTCCCACAATTATTATGAAATTATAACACAATTTTGACGAAAATGAGCATCACATCGTTAGCCCTTAAATATACATGGCCTAATCACCTATGTATAATTCAGGAAGAACCATGCAATGCTCGTAGTAGTCACCTTAAAACTTTTATCAAAATTAGTTTTTTTCATAATCCTGAAAAGTAAAATTTTGTGTATGTATCCATAAAACATGTCTGTCACGAGAAATTGAATTAGTAAGCATAGTGACTAAGTATACCTTTACACCACCCTACCACATAGAGTTTGCATCATCTTACACCCAATCCTATGTCAAAAAGTCAAGACGCATCCTTAGTCACCCTAGGACAATCCACTAACAAGTTTACTCGCCATTAAGAAATGTACCAAATCACCCCTTTCAACGTCTACATAATACTATAGACTTTAGTGGTTATGACACCATTTGGGTGATTGTTGACTGACTTACGAAGTCTGCAATCTTTTTACCACTGAGGGAAACTGATTCTATGGAGAAATTAGCGAGAATGTACCTAAAGGAGGTAGTCACCAGGCATGGAATACCCGTCTCAATCATTTGTGATCGTGACGGTAGATTCGCATTGATTGTAGCTTTAATTCAACCTTTTTTAATTATATATAAATATATAAATAATAAGGCTAAATCAACGGTAAAGTATTCCGAGAAGCTTTTAAAAGATTCGTTTTTATCCAAAACAAAATCCTTTAAAAATCTACCCGAATCGTTCTCCCAACGAGGTGCGAATTGAAAATCGAGAACGTTTGTGATCACGTAAAAAAAGTGCACTCAGACATGCTGTCTGAAATGGTTATGAAAGGTTTTGGATTTGGAAACTAATTCTACAATTAAAATGCAAAAACGATTAAATAAAATCTAAAAACGAAAGCAAACGAGTGATTAAACCCTAAAAACGAGAACGGGGTCGAAACCCGTTCTTTAAAAAACGAAATTTAAAACCTACGGATGCAAAATTAATTTTCCTAGGTGCTAAATGATAAAAGAAAATTTTCTAAAAAAAATTATATTTTTTTGACATTTTAATAATTTATTATGATTTAAAAATTGTTTTAGAAAGAAAAATTAATAAAAAATACTAAACAAACTTATAAAAATCTGAAAAATTAAGGGAAAGTGCTTTGAACTAAGCTGGATCTAAGAAAAATAAGATGCCCTAAATAGCTTATCAAAATAAGTTGTTAATAAGCTAAAACAACTTATAAGCTTAAAGGCCAAAATGTCCTTAAATACTAAGCCACTTGGGACTATAACGAAAAAGTCCCAAGGGCGCAGCGGTAAGTGTGTGTTATACAGGGTTGAGGGTCCAAGGTTCGAGCCTTGCTCACCTTGGACTTCCACTTCCCATTTTTTTTTATTTTGCAAAATTTTTTAATACAACTTATAAATAAGCTGTAAACTACCAACTTTAATAAAGGAATTTTTTTAAAACTTAAAAATAAGCACGAAATAAGCAAAAGAAAATGACAGATAAGGCTTTTTTTTTACACTAAGACATATATAAGCTAAATTATTAAGCCTTTTTAGAACAAATAAGCTAGGGTAAATGAGAAATAAGCAAAAACAAATAACCAACTACACCTACTAAGCTCCTACAAATAAAAATAAGCTAAGAGAAACAAGCAAATAAGCCCGAAAATGCAGATAAGCAAGAAGCCACAAACTGATAGGCAAACAACATTGGGGACAACCTTTAGGCTGATTTTTAAGCTCAAAGAATGATCCTTATGGCTTAATGGGGCATATGAGCTTAAAGCCTATCTTAAGGGCTTTCTAGAACTGCAAAGAAAATAAAGTTTGAAACAAAAATAAGCAGAGAAAAAGGCCAATGAAAAGTGCTTATCACAAAAACTGCTTGGTTTTTGGAATTTTTGAAAAGACAAAGGACACAATGCAAGCTTAAAAATAAGCTAACAAATAAGCTTTAAAATGAAAAACAAGTTGAAACAGATGGAGTTTGACAAGAAAAGAGCTTATGCTCAAAAATTTAGAAGCTAAAAACAATTTTAACTAATTCAAAATTGAAAATGAAAAAGGGTCTTTTTAGACTAAAAAAATTGCTTGATACTTTGACATAATTTGGACAAAAACAAAAGTAAAGTAAAAGGGACCTAGACTACTGAATTAGACACTGAAAACAACACTAACACAAGTTTTAAAAGCAGATTTGAAAGACTTAATCTTAATAAGCAAATGGAATTGTCCTGTCACCACAGATTCCAAGTAATATATAGAAAACGCTTAAAACTAGCTTAAAGAACTTAAAATTCTTAAAAATAGCTTAAAAACAGGTTAAGAAGGCTGGGACAAGTTAGCCAAATGACCCAAGTGGATTTCACACAATTTTGACCCTTTTTTTCCCTTGACCCAAACACCCTTTTCAGTTTATATGGTCTTTTTTTAACTGATTTTGGTGAATTTAAGCAAAGTTTTGTTAAGACAGATGACAATCAAACAAAGTTAAGCTAAAATAAGCAATTTTCAACATACAATAAGCACTAAAAATAAGTAGACAAACAATGAGCAGAATAAGCTAAAATTGGACAGATTTAACATAAAACTTAAACAAACCACATAAAAGCAAATAACAAACACATATAAGCATAAAACACAGTAATAAGCATAAAAAAGCAATAATAAACAGAAAATAAGCTAATGAACAATAAAATGCCAAAAATTGCAAAAGAGAAACTCACAAGAACCCTTGCTCAAAACAGGGCAAATCAATGATTCTACAAGCTCTAGCTTGTCAAAGACAAGCTAGTATAGTCTTAAAAGCTCTTCCCTTGCTAGCTTTTCTTCCAAATGCTTTGGTAATTTTAGGGGTGACTTTTTTTTTTCTTGGTCTTTAAGACAGAATTTAAAAACAAGTTTTATATAAGCTTTCAATGACTTGAAAGGCTTATACAAGAGCTTAACACTGTATTTAAATGACAATATATGTAAATGACAAGTATTTAAAGGAAAGCACTTAAAATTGCATTAACTAAAAAATTACAAAGCTTAAATTTAAATGACAATTAATTTAAATGACAATGTATTAAAAAGACAATATTAAAATGGTACAAACTTGTTAATAAGCTTTTGACTCTAACAAAAATCGACAAAAGCAAACTATGAACTAGTCTAGCCTATTTATACTTAAAACCTAGTCTTGAGCTCTTTTTTGTGTGCTTTCTCTGTGAGGGGCTTCAAGCATATGTGTTTGTTGTGTAAGTGGAATCCAAAGAGTAATCTCAGCCTTCAATTTAATCTTTGTCCCCAAGTCTTCTAATCGTGACCATTGATTTCTTTGTCCAATAAGGGTTTGCAAGATTCCCAAGGTGTCTTTGTCCCATTGATGAGGTGAGAGTGATAGTTTGTAGTGGTGAACAGTGAACGAGGTGGGAAAGAGATGGTTGAATAGTACTGGGTTTTATTGGCGGGAAATTTGGGTACTCTGTTTTGATTTTTAGTGCAGGGTAAAAGTTTGGTTGGATGGCAGGACTAGTCCTTTAGGTTGTAAGAGTTGATTGCAAGAAAAGTCCTTAGTGTGTTAAAGTTTTATGGATGTGGCAGTTTAATTCCCTCAATGTTATATGTAAGTTTGCAAGGACAGTCCATGAGGTTATAACAGTTTAAAGAATAGGAGACCTGTCCCTCAGATTGTTATATTGGTAATTGCAAGATAAGTCCCTTATGGTGTAAAAAAGGGGTTTGGGCCCTAAGTCTTCATAATTGTATAAATGGGGGTTTTCGATGCTCTTTCTAATGCCTCATTCCGGGGTTGACTTTGACTTTTTGACTTGGCTTTGATTTTGACTTCTCTTTACGCTATTTCTGTTCTCGTGCTTGGTTTTGTCGTTTTGGCTTCAATTTTTGTCCTTTTCTTAGATATTCATTTCCTGCATAATACAAATTTAAAACATACAAATACAATGTATTTTTGGTACGTTTTTAGTCATTTAAGTCCAATTTTAGTGGTCAAAGGTATATGTAATTAAACGCATACCAAAATCCCCCATACTAAGATATTGCGTGTCTTCACGTAATGCTATAAGTAAGCACTTAGAAAACTAAGAATCTCGATCCCCCTTGACTAATTACATCGAAAAGTAGCTAAGTGTTCATCGAGGGGAATTAAAGAATCAAGAGTTTAGATAAGCCCTGTTTTTACCATTTTTAAATGATATACACTTATTACCACTAATATTTTTGTAAGTTTTTTTGCAACTAACTAATTTGACTTTTGTTATTTTCATAACCGTTAGGGATCATAGAACAAGATGCATTTCGATCCGAGAATGCCCCAAAAAAGGATAAATTCATCGTCCCTGACTTTTCACTTGCTCCAAACCAAGCTTAAAACGAAATCACAGTTAAATATCAGTTAAGATGCTAACACTACTCATATTTGTAACTTGTGAACTTTTCACCCCCGACAATTATTATATCTTAGGTGAATGTGCTATTTTGAATTTCAACCATGGATCAACGTTTTGCAAAATTCTATGTTTCACGTTCCACCCGATAATAATGAGTTTGAAGGCGAGATCATCCCATGTAGCGACTTTCGTCTCGGCACATCCTAACCTTGCGGCTAAGTGACCAGGTTTTTGACACCCCACAGAGACTAGTATCGGGACTCACGGATCTTAGGTTTCAAAAACTCTTAGGTTTCTCGTATACACATAGCTTATTTAAAATAGAATAGTCAAAGTTCAAAAGCATATTTAAATCTAACAAAAAAGAGATCTATTTATTAATTAACACTTAATATTAATATTGATCTAATTGTAACCCACGACCTTTTAGAAGGCTGCAACATCGGTTGTGAGCCGGCAAGATACAACAAACTTTTATCAGTCTCGGATTTTTATTCTTGCTATGGGCTTTCTTTAGAAGGCTGTAACATCGGTTGTGAGCCGGCAAGATACAACAAACTTTTATCAGCCCACAGTTTATATTTATTTTTCATTTTTCAACATTTTGTCATAATATTTTTTTCATATACTTTATATAGAGAAGATTTCTTTTTGAAAAATTCAAGTATAAATTTAAACTAAGACTAAAATTTTTGCTATTAACTTCATAAAAATCGTTGATTTAAGTTTAATCTCCAAAAATAGCACGTATTATTAGTCCGGTTAAGAGCTTATGGGAGAAAAAGCCAAAAATTACATACATGATCTCTTAAGATTTCCAACTAATCCTTGTTTAGAATCCAACTCATAATTAACTCTATCATTTTTCATTCTTGAATTTCTGCGAACGCTTAGCCTAAATGTTAAGGAACTAGCTAGAGCTCAACACGCTTGATCGGGTCAAAATTTATTCTCATTCTACTCAGCAGGAAAGTCAAAATTGTGACAAAACACTTATTTTATTTTTGAAAATTTTAAAATTTTTTCATTTTTTTAAATTTTGGTGGTAAAAACGGGATTACGCCAAAACAACAGCTGCATGCACAATCAAATCGATAGATCCCCCCATACTAGAATTAAACATTGTCCTCAATGTTTTAAGAAAGGTCTCTACGTAAATCCTAAGCCGTTTATTAAGTATGCTTAAAGATAAACATTAGTCGATTAGATTAGGATATTGGATTTCCCAAATAAAGCTGAGGATTTGAAGCTCGAGTGATCGAAGGACAAAATCGCGAGCACGAGAGGCTTCAAAAATCCAGGACAATTATGGACAATCACAAAAACACAAGCAAACGAGAATGGAAAGAGGCAAGCCTCATCACAACAAAAAACATAATTAGCAAATAAGGATGCTTTATGCGGATGCTTTAATTGTGACCGAATTAATGTGTCTAGGTCTTTGGATGAAGTCCCGCCTAAGTAGGATTTAAGTGGGGGGATATTTGATGACTTCATATAACGTCTATTTTATAGCATCGTTTATCCTATGTAATTAACCCATTTTGTATGATTATTGCAAAGAATTGTTACTTAATCGTTTATATTTGAGAATTGTTGTAATTATGGAGTACTTGGTGAAACTTAACTAAAGGGCACACATTTTAGAGCTTAAACGAAGATATTTTGAAGATTACTATTCTGACAACCAATACGCCGTATCCATCAAGGAAGATACGGCGTATTTGTGCCTACACTCACCAAAGACAACAAAGGAAACATGATCAATACGCCGTATCCAGAGAAGACTAATACGCCGTGTCCAAGACATTGGATATGCCGTATCAAACCAACTCCAGACCTTATAAATAAAAAACTCAAAAATGAGTTTTAAGTGTGCTAAATCATATTCTCGATACCTAATCCACAAAAGAAAATTTTTAGTGGAGAAAAAGAGCAGAAGAGGCCTTGCAACGTATTCCAATCCATAGGAGACAACGTGTAATTTCTTATACTTTTGTAATCGTTTAGTTTTTGGTATCATTCGTTAACTCGGTTAGTTTACCTTGGCTAAATCATTACTTTTGTATTAATTATGACGTTTGAAGGCTAATACCTTCGGGTATTAGCCATTGTTATGAAGATCTTAATGTTTGGTTTGTTTATCTCGATTTCTTAATTTATCGTTGAATTGCTTGTTTATGTTTATCAATTTATACTTGTTTACGTGCTTAAGTATGCGACCTATCATTCAACTGGGTCTAGTCCTACATATTTAATGCGCTGCAACTTCGGTGTTGTTTGGGCGTAGGCTAAGAGTCCAGGATAGCTCTCCATATTGCAATTTATATATCTAGAATCATAGGATCACAAATATTAACCTATCTTTGCCCTTTGATTGTGAGCTTAGTTGAGCCATAAGGTGACATTGGTATCAACGAGTACATTCTAATCCATTGGTAAAGACTCAAACAGTGGACTACTAGTATATAAGGAGCCATTAAGCAGTAAGTGGGTAAAGTCTCTATGAGCTAGGGTTTAAAAAGATCACCATTGCTTTAATCCCTAAGTTAGATTATAATTAGCAAATAAGGATGCTTTATGCGGATGCTTTAATTGTGACCGAATTAATGTGTCTAGGTCTTTGGATGAAGTCCCGCCTAAGTCTTAAGAATTGTGACAACCTACATTTTCACATCTTTTACGACTTCGACAATTCAACTATTTATTTTGGACTTTTACGCGTTCGCTTTTATTTCGCGGATTTATAGTTAAATCGCGTAAGTCAAAAGTTAGCATTCAACGTAAACGGGCATCAACCAATTAAATGTGTACGTCAAGCAAGTATTAGGTAATTATTTTGGGAATAATTATGGTATTTGCTCATTTTATTTTTATCGGTTACGTAAAGTGTTAGGAATTATAATGAGTTGATGTGACAAAACTAAAGACGAGGGACTAAATCATACAAAGTGATATTCTACAAGCTGGTGGAAGAACTTGGTAGAAGATAATATCAAAAGAATAGAAGATTTAGTTTGTCTAGTAGTTATCTTCTTTTATAAGTCTTGTAAACCCTCTATATAAAGTGTATTAACATATTAGGTTTTACATATCAGTAATTCACAATGTAAACCTAAAGGTATGTGTGTGTTCTAGGCATCAAGTCTTTGTTAAGACGCCTAGGTTTAGAAGTTAGTTAGTAGATTAGTAAGTCTTATGTATCTTGATCAAATACAATGAAGGCTACAATGTTTAAT